>VMDO01005287.1:49573-113679 GCA_007922755.1 Pedetes capensis
GGTATCCGACTCATAGCGACCCTCTGTACAACAGGGGAAACACTATTGTCAGTGCTTCTCTGCTGTTCATAGGGTTTTCAATGGCAGATTGATTTTTGGGAGGGGGTTGCCAGGTCCTTCTCCCAAGCCTACAGCTTCTGGTGTTCCCAGGCGGTCTCCCATCCAGGTACTAACCAGGCCCAACCCTGCTTAGCTTCCGCGATCTGACGGGATCGGATGCCACAGGGCTACTGCTGCGGACATTACATTCATTGTAGGATTTGGTTTTCCTGGCTATTGCTTCTGATTGATGGTGTGATGAATATTATATCCTCTAACTACATTTTAATGGGGCTTAATTAGTAGTACATTTCAAGTGATCAGTCTTATCCTCACAGGACTTAGTTATCTGTTTTTTTTTTTTTTCACAGATACGCAAAGGTGTTAAAGTGCATACTATTACAGGTTAGAACAGTGCTTTTTAAGCTTAAGGACATCAGGATTACCTGGAATGCTTACTAAAATACAGCTTCCCAAGTTCCACCCCAGAGAGTAAGATTCAGTAGATATTTCTAACAAGCTCCTGGGTGATGGAGATGGTCTGCTGCCATCCACAGGCCACACAGGTAGCACTATATTGAAATACACATATATGAATATAAAAACAAAAAGAAATGTCAGAGTTCCCTCTTCCTTTCCCTAACTTTACCTCTTTCTCCTCTACAGCCAAATCCCTTCTTTCTCTCATTTTTAATTCATATGGATTTGCCCCATTATCTCCATAAATCCATAATACTTACCAATGAGCATATCTTTAAATCAAAAGACTTAGATTTTAATATGGAAGAGAAATATAGTGGCCAACTATGAACATAATTGTGCTAGTGTCTATAAAAAGACACCATCTTCTGCATCTATCTTCTTCCCTGATATCATTTATGGGACAAGAGATGTGCCTAGAAAGATGTTTTTGTCTTTATTTATTTGTTTGCTTCTAAAATAATTTATCTCACCGGGGTGGAACTCCTCATTCTCTGGAACAACGGGCTCTATTGCATGATGGCTATAATGTGCAGCATGCCTTTGCTTGCCTGGCATTCCATGGTCCACCTCACAGTTTCTCTTTCTCTGCATATCCCATCACTTTTTTATGGTCTCAAGGTCTATTAATATCATGGCTTCTGCTCTAGCATATGCATGGATGTGAGCTGTTGTGAGCCATATTTTCTTAGATGACAACAGAAGCATGCTTCATTGGGATAAATTTCCAAAAAGATGTTGATTCCTTATAAGTTAATACTTTTAAATCAATGGAGCTGGGGCAGGGGGAGAAACTGGAAAAGGGTAGGGCTACCTATGCTTTAGGAAACGGCATCAAGTGTTTCACTGGCCACAGGCATTCATTCTATGTACAGCCCCCTTTTTCGGATGATCACCCCAAGACAAATGGGGAAAGAAAATCCATATGAACTTTTAACAATTGCTTCTTGAATACCTTTCCAATAATGATTTTCGAAGTCTGTGCATATGTTTGGGTAAAGAGTTGTTGTCAAGGTCCTCTCAGGGCTTGCCCACATCTGCTTCTTGGTCATTACTCCATGGAAGTTTGCTTTATTTATTTATTTATTTATTTATTTATTTATTTATTTATGGGATGACTAGAGACACAATGCAATCCTGTCATCCACAGGGAGCAATAAAGGAAGTTTAATGTGCCCACTGCCTTAGACATACACACACATAATTAATTGTAGCAAAGTAGTGAGTGGACTTTTCACCATCCCAGGAAGTCAGGATAGAGTCACTGCAGGAAGTACATTGGCCCCGGTACTTCCTGGAGTACCAGGAGTAGCCTATGTGCTGATTGGGAAAGATCGCTGTTACCAGCCTCCCAAGTACCTTCATTGGGGTGCTTTCTACCAAAAGAATTTTCTCAGGGCAAAGTGAGTCAAATTTCATAGTGAAGAAGATACTTCTGAAATACTGATATTTAAATTTAGATTTTTATATGGTTCATAGCTTATAAATATCCTTGTGCTGATTAATTTTTTCATTAAAATTGGTTCATTTTGAAAAATATGGATTCAAGAAAATGAAGTTTGCAAAGTGCCCAATAGATCATTTACTGATATAGAAAGAGATAATAAAAATGAAATAACATTTGCTTGATTAACATTAGGATTTTTGTTGTTATTGTTTTAGGGATTTGGAGCACTTAAATTAGTTTATGATCTGTTTATTTATTTGAATTATTTTGGTTTTCTTCTTTTTCTTCTCAAAACAATTTTCATATTAGATTTTTAATATTTTAAGAAATATTTTGACCTTACTTTTTACAGATATTTATGCCAAATATCTTACCTATAGTATGGGAGATAGAAGACAATACAATTGACATGTGCACTATATTGTGTATCCTCCCACTTTTGAAGGGGGATAAACTCCATGTTTCCTCTCTCTTTTGTTCAGAGAGGAACTAACGATGTACACCACATTTTGGCTTTTTGAAGTATATCTTAGGTAGGAAGACAGGAAGGCAGTGAAATCTGATCTTTGTAATTATAAATGTGATAGTCTAGATATATTGGGTTTGAGAAATTGCATACTTAGAAATATGAAATGCCTCCAGCGCAACACATGGCAACCTAAATGGAGCTATTTTCTCATCATAGCATCAGCGAGACCCTCGACTGAATGAAATTTTATTCCCATTTTATGATGCTAAAAGGGCAATGCGGATCATTGAGATGTATGAGCCTGATGAAGAGTTGAAGAAGAAAGGTAATAAAAATGAAAAACAAAGAAATTTTGTTTTCTTTAAAGTAAGAAAAATTTTAACTTTTAAAGCCTTTGTGTTTATAATTAAAGCTCTTTTTAAGTATTTTGGAACTCCTTAGAGCCCAGGATTAGTAACAAGATACTTTTCCTGCTCTTAAGTTAGTATAAATTTTACCTTCTGTCATAATTAGTTCCTGCTGCCTCAAGTATACTATTAAATTTATTGTGATACTAAATGCATTACAGTGCTATTCTTCTCATGTATTTTCTTGTATTAGATTTCAGTTTTGCATATTGCTTAAAACGTAAAATTGCCAAATAGTCTCTGCTGTCTTTGAAAAGAATTCCTGTTACATAAATTCCTGTCCTTTCACCCCTCATTTGACCTTAGGAATGGAAGATAAAAACAATTGATATGGAATTAAGTAGTCAGGAATCACTTTAGCAAATTGTTGGCATTTCTGGACCCTTGCCCCTTTCAGTGAAGCTTCAAAAGTAATGTGGTATCCAAATATTGGTCAAAGAAAGGCATGGAGAAGACTTTGTAGGTCAGAACTGTAGCAGTGGGAAACACGCGCAGGAGATGGCAGAGATGGTGCTAGCATAACTGTGTGGCTTCTGGACTCAGTCTCTGTTATGGAAGATCCATGTATAGGTTCTCTCTGTCGCATATGCTCATGAGTCTCAGGGCCTGGCTCCTTCCCTTTAGAATGGGTTCTTTCTTCTTTGTATCTAATGACAGTGAATGTGATTGAAAAGTCTATATATTCTCTAGACCCACACAGAACCTGTTTCCAGGTCAGCCTGGTCTGCCACAGCACATGGCAGTTTTCCCTAAGATATATAGTCATACATTTTGTACTTTATGCCAGAGTATACCAGGGACTCACCTCCTATTTTCTCTTTTCTTTTCTTTACCTTTTGTTTTCTTGTCTCTTTTCTTTTCTTCTCTTCTCTTCTCTTTTATTTTCCTTTTTGTAGTTATTGGGGGTTGAACCCAGGGTGTCACGTATGCTGTGTAAGCACTCTACTGCTGAGTTGCATCCCCAGTCAATTTTTTATTTTTTATCTTGAGGCAGGTTCTCACTAAGATTTGCAGGTTGCCTATGGCTTTGAAACTGAGATCCTCCTGTGTCTGCCTCCCAAGTTGCTGGGATTACAGGTGTGTGCCACTGTGCCTAAATGCTTCAATACCTACCTCTCCATCATTTCCAAAATGTTGTAATTTATTCCACATTGTTTATTATTAAAACAGATGGAGGAACAATAGTGGGAGATGATGTGGTTCTTATTACTACCCTGTTTCTGTGTTTCCTTGAGCAAGGAACTAGCCTCCTGGTCTTAGTTTCTCTCTTTGTAAGGTAGTGGGGCTCATACAGTCATTTGCTATTATTTCTCTTCCATATTGTCACTTTGCTTTGGGATTGAACCCAGGGCCTCGCATATGCCAAGCACATGCTCTAGCATGGAGCTAGACCCCTTAACCCTACTATCACTTTTTAAAATTGTAGAGGGCTGACTGAGTGCCAAGCACTATGCTGTTGTTGTTGTTGTTGTTGTTGTTGTTGTTGTTGTTAGGTGCTGTCAAGTCAGGTTTGATTCATAGAAACCCTATGTACAACAGAAGGAAACATTAATCGATACTGCCATGCCTGGCACTATGTCGGTGCTTCTCTGCTATGCATAGGGTTTTCAATGGCTGATTGTTTCAGGTGCGAATAGCCTAGTCATTCTCCTACAGCACCTAGTATTCTCAGATGGTTTCCCATCCAAGGACTAACCAGGCCTGACATTGCTTAGCTTCTGAGATCAGATAGAATCAGACACTAGGGTGACATGGCTGTAGATAAGCACTATGCTAAATGCTGGAAATTCAAAAGTGAATAAGAGATTTCTCATGCCTTGAAAGCAGTTGGGATCTGTCCAAAGGGAAAGTCAAGTGACTCAGTGATTCCTTGGCAATGTGATAAATGTTATAATAGATGTGTGTCTTTGGTTATTTTTAGTCTTTACAATCCTAAACATATACCTAATTATCATTGACACCACCTTAAAAGTGTAACTTCACCATTTCACAAGTGATAAAAATTTTAAAATCTGTCATTATCAAGTGGGAGTAAGAATGTACTGCAAAAGGCATTTTCATAAGCTTCCAGTGGGATTATAAATTGGTGTAACCACCTTGGTATTTTGGCAATAGCTCATAAAGTAGAAAATACACTTCTTGTACAGCCCAGCATTTCCACTTCTAGGTATGCACCCTAGAGGATCACTTGTATGTTTCCTGAACTCTGGCTTTCAGCATGGCCCAGAGCCAGCACTCAGGCTTCTGCTCCACCCATACCCTCTCCTTGGGGAAGCTCATGCAGGGGCTCTAAGTCTCTTCTGCATGCAGATCCCTTTGAGATTAATATCTCCAGTCCTAACCTCAGACTCAGACCCCAGACCCGTAGTAGAACTGTCCATCTGCATGTTGAGCAGACATGTCCAATGTGTACATTCAGCATTCTTTGATCCTGCTGGTCTCCAGAGCAGTTCATTTCCAAGCCTATAAAATGGCTCCGTTATTCACTCAGTTTTTCAAGTATCATCACAGACTTGCTTCACATCACATCTGCTCCATTAGTAAAACCTGCAAGATCCACCTCAAAATACACCACTTCTCACCATCTCCACCTCCCATACTTGCCAAGCCTACATCTTTTTTTCTCCCTGGGCAATGCCAGTTGATTTCACCAGTCCTTTCCTTTCTACTAAGCACTATGTTCCACAGAGCACCAGGGTAAACCTTTTAAAACCAAATCCAATGATCTTATTCCACTCTGCAACTGCCCTTGTCCCCACCCTTGCCAAAACTTCCCAACACACTCACAAAAAAAAAAAATTTTTTTTTAAATCCAAAGTATTTCCTGAAGATTGAAGTTCAAGCCTGACGTAGCCTGTGGCTACCTCTCCAGCCTCATTTCTAGCCACTTCCTCCCTAAGTTGCTCACTCTGTCTTGCTGTCATTGAGCTTGTCACATACACTCATGCATCAAGGTCTTTTCCCTCAGTGATCCTTCTCCCTGAAATGGGGTCCTCCCACCCCCAAGGTGCCTGTGGCTTGCTCCCTGTGCATGTGTGTGCCCTCCTCAGCAGGCTCTCCCCAGCCACACATCTTACACAGCATCCTGACATTCCTTGGCACTTTTCTTCCTACTTTCTTTGTCCCTCTAGCACTTTCATGACATTGTACTTACTTCTTCCTTAATTTATTTCTCGGACCCATAATATGTGAGTTTTGTGAAGGCAGGACCCACCTACTTTTTCTCTCACTGCATCTGTTTCTTCTATCACTATACTTCAAAAGTACTTGATTTTAGAATGATTTACTGTGCCCAAGCAGAGAGGCATACACACCTCTATCACATACTTTCAGTTACAGTTAGAAATGTCCTAAATATCCATCAATAGATTAATGGATAATAAGTTGTAGTATGTTCATATATAGACTATTGTACATTCAATGAGAAATAACATGAAATATATATATATATATATATATATATATATATATATCAACTAGATAAGTCCCAAGAAAATATATAGCAAAAATAGAAAGTCTCAAAGCGCAGAGTAGGATAGCTCTTCTATAAATTTGAAAACATGCAAATTAATTTATTATTTGGATAGAGGCATATGCAGTGGAACTGTAAAACTCTTATACACAAAAAACTCATAGTGGTTATTACCTGACAGTAGAAAGATGGAACTCAGGTGGGAAATACAGAGCACTGGAATGGCATTTATAATTTTGCTTGGTATTTTTAAAATGTAAAGCAAATAAAGTAAAATGTGACTCTAAGACAAAGCTGTGGTGTAGGTCCATGGCTGTTTATTATGTTATCATCTGTACTTTTCTGTTGTTGCTGTGGTTAGGTACCATCAAGTTTTGTCCGACTCATAGAGACCCTTATAGGGTTTTCAATGGCTGATTGTTTCAGGATTGCCTTGGAAGTGGATTGTCAAGTCCTTCTCCCAGTACTTTTCTATAAACCTGAAATTGTTTCATAACTTGCAAATGTGCAAATAAAAAGGCAAAGGGCTGAGCCTACCAGAGGTTGATAGGGGAGGTGAAGATGCTTAAACACTGACTACCTGCCATGTAGCTTCCATGTGCACCCTGCCCTGTGTCAGAAAAGGGTGACTGAAAAGAACTGTGGCTATCAGGACCATGTTTCAATGCCCTCATACTTGTCTCAGTAGTCCCATACCCCATCTTTTAGGTGAATTAGGAAATAATTATGATGATCCTGGAAGGCAGGTGGGCCAGTATGTTTCCCATTTGGCAGAAGAAGAAGCTGAGACCAAAGAGCTTAAGGAATGATTAAGAGAAGCAGAACTAGAGAAAGTCTCCTTGACATTTTGTCACCATAGCTTATAGTATTGTATGTCTAAATTTGGGGGACTATATACTTCTCCATCATGGGTATGAAAGGAGAATGCCATCTATTTGTCTTGTGTGACTTATAATATGCAACACTGTATTTTACTCAAGCTCTGGAAGATGAGGGTTCTTGAGAAAGAGACTGTGAGGAAGGCTTTACTCTTACTGTTTAAATTGCCTCCACTTCCATGAATAAAACACAAGATGTGCATCTTCAGAGCTACAAATGCTACTAAGATGTTCTTTTTCCCCTAGGCCTCATATCAAGTGATGGGTTTTGCAGATATCTGATGTCAGATGAAAACGCACCAGTCTTCCTAGATCGTTTAGAACTTTACCAAGAAATGGACCACCCTCTGGCTCACTACTTCATCAGTTCTTCCCACAACACGTATCTCACAGGCCGACAGTTTGGTGGAAGGTCTTCAGTAGAAATGTACAGACAAGTTCTCTTGGCTGGCTGCAGGTCAGAAACACAAGATGGCAATTTGTTTTTGTTTGTTTGTTTGTTGTACATGATGCCCCTCAATTTGCATTTGCCCACTCTTCCTTATCCAGAGGGAATATGTGCCAAGACCACCAATGGATACCTGAAACTTTATTCCACCTAACATGATTTAAAAATAAATGTTTAATGTCATCCAAACCCAGCACATATTCAAGTTTCCCCATTGTTGATTGTCCTTGCTTAGAACTTTGTCCAAAATCATACTTCATCCAGAACCATGCAGCTTGTTAAATCTATTAAGTATCATAATCTCATTCAGATAGTCCGTTTTTAATGGTGCCGATTTGATGAGGATTATAATGCAGTTTTAACCTGTACCTGCCAGAAAATAACCAGGTTATTTAAGTAACTTAATTTAAGTAATTTAAGTAACCTACCAGGTTACTTAATTCATTCAATTTTCTGCCCTGTAAGAAAGCAACTCATTTGGATGTATTCCTTTGAATTGTACATACACTGTTTTTATAAGGGTTCAATATCATAAATTCATTGTATTCCTAGGTGTGTTGAACTTGACTGTTGGGATGGAAAAGGTGAAGATCAAGAGCCCATAATAACTCATGGAAAAGCAATGTGTACAGATATCCTTTTTAAGGTATGTTTTTAAATTACACAGCCACAGCTTTCCCAGACTATCATGAAAATATAGAAAACAGAGAGGTGGAGGTGAGAAAACAAAGTATTCATGTTCTCAAGTATTGTCCCTTCATACTTCTTTCTCCCTGTTTTGAGGAGAAATTCAAGACAAATGTCATCTCTATTCAATGTTCCCTTTATGCTATTTTTCCTGCTTTCAAAAGTTGACTGTGTTACATAATGAGGTTTCTCTAGCAGAGTCTTCATAGTCTTACCAAAAAATAGTCTTTCAAGTCAGCCACAGTGAGGCACACCTCTGTTCCCAGATACTTGGGAGGCTAAGACGGGAGGACTGCTTGAGGCCAGGAGTCCAAGACCAGCCTGGGCAACATAGTAAGACTTTGTCTCAAAACAAAATAAACAGACAAAACTAGTCTTTCATGTTCTTATTTATTTACTTTGCTTTATTACTGAAGGACTTCAAGGTGACAAAAAAAGATAAAAGAGTACAGAAAAAATAGATTGTACATAGAGCCTGTTAGAATAAGAGAATAAGATGATGTGATTAGAGTTTATGAATGCTTTGTTGAGAAATCTCATAAACTTGCAAACAATTCCATAAATGGGACTCTACACGTTCTCTAATTCAGTGCAAGAGGAGAAACATGTGATTCATGTTGCTGTTGTTAGATGATACTGAGGTGGGTCCAACTCATAGTGACTCTTAGAGGGTTTTCTTTCTTTTATTTTTAAATCCCTTCCCTTTTCTTTTTTCTTTTTTCCCCTTTATTGATAAGTATTGGTGGGGTACAGAGTAATATTGCATTGACTTTTTTCATTATGCAACTTCGTAGGGTTTTCAACAGGTGACTGTTTTGGGATTGTTTCAGGAGTGGGTTGCCACGTCCTCCCATTTTTGTGGTGCTGGGGCTCAGACATAGGGCCTCAAAGAGTGCAGTGCAGCTCTACCAACTGAGCTAAACCCTATCCCCAAATGATTCAGAGGATCCCTTAAAGAGAAGCACACTCATTCCCAACACTGACACCAGTGAGGTTTCCCTCAAGGACCTTATCAAAAGGAATCTGTAGTTTTATAAATTGGTATCTCAAGTCTTTTGTTGGGCTTTTGGTGATCTCTACATATAATCTAGCCTTCAGCCATAGCACTGTGGCATCTGATCCCATCAGATCTTGGAAGCTAAGCAGGTTAGTACTTGGATGGGAGACCACCTAGGAACACCAGGTGCTGTAGGCTTGGGAGAAGGGCCCAGCAACCCACTCCCCAAAATCAATCAGCCATTGAAAACCCTATGAATAGCAGAGAAGCACTGACAATAGTGTTTCACCTATTGTGCATAGGATCACTATGAGTTGGACACTGACTTGATGGCACCTAACAACAACAACATGTATGATCTAAAGGCTGGTTTCTAAGATAATTCCTCAATATGCTTATGATATCTTCTCAAAAAGATAAGTCAAAAAAGTCTGTGGCTGGCCAATAAGTCGGATACATCACTCTCTGTTGTCTGCTATAGCTCAGGATAGATATTATATCTGGAGTGATGCTTCTCAACTCTACATGTGAAAAATCACCAGAGATGTTTCCAAAACTACTGATATCTAGGACCTATACCCAAACACTTCTTGTGTATCATTTCTCTTAGCCAAGATATTGGTGAATTTTGATTAGCAGTGATTCAAGATTATGCTTCTTAAGATCTAAGAGTATGTTTGAAGAGAAGCCATGAATTTCCACATCCAAACAAACTGTCAAGATGGGTGATGTCCTCTTTAGAGAATTAAGGAACCTAATAAAGAAACACAGGACTGGGATTTAGCTCAGTTGGTACAGCAGTGCTCTGCAGTCATTCTGAGGTCCCAAGTTCGATTCCCAACATGGCAAAAATGGGAGAAGGACATGGCAATCCACCTCCAAGGCCCTGTGTTTGATCCTCAACATATGGGAGTCTGATTGTAGAAGGACTTGTTTGATGCATTATTCCTTGAAACTAAGCAGAGACTTAGGCCAACCATCTGGTAAGGGCTCTGTAATATATAGAGACAATGGGAAAGGGATATATGTTCAACTCATTTAAAAGTTCTTTCAAGTGCAAGGGGGAATCCATAGCCCTTCCCTGTTTTACCTCACATGATGCTAGACCACACAGAAATCCCAGAGATCCTCTCATCACTAGGCTAATAAGAAACAAAGGATATTGCAAATCCCCCAAAAGTTCAGGTACCTTAAATTTTTGCTCTTTTCTTACATCAGTACACAGCAGTCTACATCTAATTAACAAAATGTGGCCTAAAACTGATTCCCAAACACCGAAGAAAGTTAGTAAAAGCTTCCAACAACCCTTAAGTTATTACTAACATATTTCTCCAGAAGTAGGAGGCGTTGAATAGTCTGTTGTGAAAATAGCTGTGTTAAAGTCTACCTGCTCCACAAGGAGAATGATGAGGACCGGGGTTGGAGATCAGAGGTAGAACACTTGCCTACCATGCACAAGGCCCTGCATTTGATCCCCAACAACATACACACACACACACACACACACACACACACACAGTGAACCTGAGCCCCTCGTTTGGCAGGTGATCAAGTAAGGAACTGGTAAGGAACTGCCATTAATTCTAGAGAAATAAGATCATTTGGGGGAAACAATTTGTCCTAATCACTAACTGCACCCTGGCTCTATCAGAGATATTGAGGTATAAAGGTAGATGGGTCTAAATTGCTGGAATTGACTTTCTGAAATGCTCAATTAGTAGTCTCTAAACAGTTTCAGGTGCCTTACAGTTTTTACTCTTTTCTCTCATTAACACTACTTATCTTTAAAGGATGTAATTCAAGCCATCAAGGAAACCGCATTTGTCACATCAGAATATCCTGTAATTCTCTCCTTTGAAAATCACTGCAGGTATAATGATTCATTCTACTCCAAGTCGTTAAGTAGTATTTTTTCCTAAACCTTGCTCCTTACTACTGCTGCACATCTTTTAAAATAACTGAGTAGTTTATTTTGTGAAGTACTAAATAGCAAATAATCCTACAGTAAGGACATATAGTCTTAGGCATACCTCTGCCCCCAAGAAAGTCATCTTCTTGTGCTTTAAAAATGCTTGCTCTGAACAAAAGATCAGAGCTGGGACACCTGGCTTACAGTTCTTTTGAGTTAGAAGATTTGACAATAACTTGAAAGATATTTTTGTGTTTTTCTTGCTAGTGTTTAGTTCAAGGTATTCCTTATTTTTAAATCATACCAGTTAAAGCTTGTGGTGTTTAAAAGTATATCTCCCCTTAATGTGATGAAGACAATATGCATTTTGCAGACTGAGAAACTTTAATTGCCTGGGTATGGGTATTTCTTCTTGGACGGTTAATGGATATTTCAGTTTACAAATGCCACTTCTTTCTCTTCAGCAAATATCAACAGTACAAGATGTCCAAATACTGTGAAGATCTATTTGGGGATCTCCTGTTGAAACAAGCACTTGAATCACATCCAGTATGTATTTTTAACAAATCATATTTCTAGCATGAATGGATTTGTTTTGAAATTCATTTTTGAAGGGTCAAGTAGCACTGGAGGACTAATGCTAAAGATTTTCATGTTTATTTAAATTCTTTGGTACAAAAAGCTTTTATCGTGCTTCAGAGGGCTGTGGAGAGAAACGTAAAATAAACATCTGATCCAATTTTATTTGGAAGGTCTTCTGGTCTCATATTTTACATTTCATAAGGCATCCAGGCCGAGAATCTAGGTGCTGTAGTCCTTCTTAAAGTAAATTATGTGTTCAAACCACCTTGGGGAGGTGTCAAAATGTGTATGCCCAGGCCACACCTGTTGTTGGTGGTGTTAGGTGTCACTGAGTTTTGTCTGACTCATAGCAACCCTCATAGGGTTTTTGATGGCTGAACGTTTCAGGATTGCTTTGGAAGTGGATTGCTATGTCCTTTTCCCCTTTTTGTGGTGCTGGGGATTGAACTCAGGTCCTCAGAGAATGTAGAGCAGTGCTCTACCAACTGAGCTAAAGAGTGCTTTAATTAATCCAGAGTCTAGCTCTAGCATGGAAGATGTTACAAGCCCTCCATAGGAGGAAATGTATGCCTAGGGTTCAGAACTCATGAGGGCTTGTTGCCCCAGATTGATGTCATCAAATCCTGAAGCTCAAGTTCCCAACTCCAAAATAAATATCTGGGCAATGTTACATGTATATTTTTGAACTTCATTTTATACCTGCCAATTTCTTCATAAAGCAAAGATATTAACTCATGGCCCATAAATGCACTTTAGGAAGTCTTTTATTCCGTTCTATCTACTGCATACAGTTTTTATGTATATAATCATTCTGGAGAGTTCATTACAGTTTTATAAGGATCCATGACCTTCAACAGGTTAAGATCCACTGTCATAAGACATTCTGAGTAGTAAGACAACTGATGGAATTAAAATATAAAACACTCTATGGTAGTGAAATATTTGATCCTTCTGCTGACAAGCAGCTCATGACAGACCCAAGTATATTATATCTTGAAGTAGTAGGAGAGGAGCCTGACAGTAACTGACAAGAGGAAGGTACTTTGTGCTACAAGTAATATTTTGTGTGGTTCAGCCATGAATTTTTTCCAGATATGTCTATGGGAACTGAAACTATGTGGGAGACAAGGCTAATTTGCATCCTTTGCTTCTCTTCAGCATTCCTAAGCCTGGTGGCAGGTGCTGCCTGTCTCTTCCCTGTACTCCCTCTAGCCATGCACTCTGGCCTGGCTTTTGACAGCCAGTGCCCACAGCTTTTTGCCTGAGATTGAGCTCTGGTCACCAGAGCCTACTCTGATAGTCTAGAAGTGGCAGAGAATTAACAGCCCCACCCCATGCTCTGTCACTCCCAAGGTGAGCTGACACCTAGCTCTCTTCCCTCTCCCTCTCCCTGAGTTCCCCAGCAGGATCCAGCTCCAGCTGCCCACAGTGGTAACTTGCTTGATAACACACCCTCAATTGGCTGCCTGACTTCTTTTTCTCACTGTCTCACTCTTGTCTTGGAGTCTGCTGGAGCCTTCCCAAATAAACTACCAGTATATCCTTTTCTCGGAGGCTGATACTGAGTGAACACAAACTGAGAAACATCCTTGATTTGTTCTATTACTATTATTTATTTAACCTGCCCCTCTGTCTGTTTTCTTGGTCAGAGGAAGATAGTTGCTTTTATGAAAATGCTGCTATATTCTGTTTTATTGGAAATTTTTAATGTACAACTTAATGTGTTTCATTCTGATATGCATTTCTCTGTGACATTTCTATATATGCATTTTTTGTACATTGCACAAACAAGTTCCCCCTTATCCTCTTGTGCACTTCCTTCCCCCATCCCACCCCCGCATCAAAGACCTCTCTTCCATTTGCATGTCCTCTTGTGATAATATTTTTCTATATGTCCTTGGATCCCAAATATGTTTAAGATCGAAACTTTTTCTGTAGTGAACTATCTTTTTACATTGTCAGTACCATTACCTGAATTTTCTAGCCCATCCATATTATTACCATTCTTTGGTACCATTGGTGTTTATAATTATTTCCAGAACTATTAAAGTTGGGCTGTTCACCCTCAGGTCACCCCTCCCCCATTCTTCACTCTTTCTGTTCCTCCTGTCCCCTCTCTCCTCTCCCAGGATTTCCTCCTTTTGCTAGATCCCTCCCTCCTTCTTTGGTGCTCCCCAAATTGTCCCTTCTCAGCTAAGTCGACTTTAAGACTGCTATATTCTTAATGAAGGGAGGTGCACAAACCTGAAAGGGGTGGTGGAAATCATAGTATAACTGGGAGTAAGATTCTCTTTCTGAAATAAAGAGCTTTCAGTCTTGAAAGGGGTGGGAATAGGACACAAAAGTAAACACTCAGCTGAAAATGAAGATGCCCTCTGATGCACTGACTATTTGGTGAAGAAGTCCTGGTGCAAGAGAGAGCCCAGGAGAAATGGACCAGTTTCACCAGGAAGCGGCATTCACTAAAGGGTTTCATTGGAGGCAAGACAGATATAGGAAGGCACAGAGCCGCACTTGTCATAGGTCAGACAAAAGACAAATGAGGGTGTAGATAGATGTGGGGTGTGGATAACTAGATATGGGTCAGTTCTACAGATCACAGGTAATAGCCCAAAGAGATACCTCTTTTGCAGATATAAATACAGGCAAATATAATCCTAGGAAAGTTCAGATCCAAGTGATTAAAACCACTCTCTTCTTAATTCCCTTAGTGAACCCACATAGCCACAATCCCAATTGCTTAATTGAATTAGCCTAATGAGCAGACAGACTTACTCTATGGCCTGACACTTTGGGGTACCGGGGAAGTTTAGGGAGCCTCTCACCTAGGAAAACCAGTTCTGGCCCCAGCAGTCACAATGATCCCTTGTCCTTTACCAGAGGCCTAAAAGGTGTGAGGCTTAAAGTGGAGCAGGACCCTGTCCCCCAACACCACCTCAGACAGACCCCGGCTCCACTAAGGAAGCTGGACCCACTCCACACATCCCTCCAGAATGTGGATTCCAAGTGTGCAGCCTTATTCAAAGAAAAGTTTTATGTAGAGGGCTAGCGTGGTTGAGGAATGACTGCCACCTAGCGGTTGAAGTTTTGTATGACTCATTCTGGACGGGGACTGAGAACACAGAAGCCAACCCACCACTAAAGCAGCTCTTTCTGTGTATCCCTAGCTCGAGCCAGGCAGGCCCTTGCCATCCCCCAATGACCTCAAAAGAAAAATACTCATCAAAAATAAACGGCTAAAACCTGAAGTTGAAAAAAGTAAGTCAAATACACGTAAACGGAGGTATGTATAATGTCTTTGGGTAATTCAGCTGTCTAGAATAAAATTTATTTTATAATTACTAATTTGGGTGGGGAGGATGGATTGGTGATGTTACTTATACTTTTCAGGGAAAAGTTGCCACATTTCCATTTAAGTATAGTTTCCACATCAACTAGCTCATGCAATGGGAAAAGCATATTCATATATATGTATTGATGCCAGAATTCAGAGGGATCCCAAGGAAAAAAAAAGAGGAAAAGGTAGAAAAGGTGTTTTATATTGTGATATAACTTGTTATACTTTCTTTCAGAAAAGCTGAACCAAATTACACTTTTCTTTCAGTGATATAAAAAAGGATCTGCTTCCTGGCAATATTCCTAATGCTGGCTCTTGGCCATCTTTTATATGTGTGCCTAAGAGAAGAAAAAATTAGACTTTAATTTTTTATTTGTACATTTTTTAAAACAAGCTCGTATATTATAGTTTGTCTCTACGTGTTTTTCCATTTTTAAAAACTTATTTCATTTGTCTCCATCTTACTAACTTACAAGAGCTTTCTATTTATTAGGATAATAACTCTGGTTATATTGTCATTAGATCCCTTTGAATCGGTGTCCAACTCATAGCAACCCTACATACAACAGGTGAAACAGTATTATTACTGCTTCTTTGCTATTCATAGGGTTTTCAATGGCTGATTGTTTTTTTTGGGAGTGGGTTGCCAAGTCCTTATCCTAAGCCTACAGCCCCTGGTGTTCCCAGGTGGCCTCCCATCCAAGTACTAACCAGGCCTGACCCTGCTTAGCTCCCAAGATCTGACAAGATCGGACATCCGAGTGGTACAGCTGCAGGCCTGGCTATATTAGGTGCAAATATTTTTTGCTAAAGTTTGTGTAGGTTGCTTTTCTATCATTTCACCATAATTGTTCATAGACCTTGATCTGTGCCAGATTCTCTGAATTATGGGGATTTGTTATCTGGCTTTCCATCCTGAGCCCTTCTCTCACACCTGGTGAGGAAAATTTTGGGCAGTTCACTCATGTTCCAGCAGTTCTCCCTCCTGTGTATGCAACATGGTTGTTGCACAAAACCCAGGCGAACAGGAATGGATGGGACAGGGGCCACTGCTGAGCTTTAGGAACGTGGCCAATCAGTACCTAAACAATGTATGGCCTTTTCCTTTTCATTTCCTTCTTCTTAGTATTACTCTTAAAGTCCAAGTTTTGTAAATGCCGTGGCATCTGTTAGCATCTCCTTATTTATTTCCAATAACAGAACAGCTCGAAGCTTTGAAAAGCATGATGGAAGCTGGAGAATCTGCTGCCCCAGCTAACATCTTAGAGGATGATAATGAAGAGGAAATAGAGAGTGGTGAGTTGTTATTTCAAGTTACATATTAAACAGTATTTATATTGGGAATAAGAAAGACGTGAATTTCTCTCAGTGGACCCTTTTAGGTAGTGATGACAATATCATTCATAATATTCAAGTGTATATTTATTGATCACCCTTTATCTTTCAGGCTTTTTCAGGGGGGTTATTTTTTTCAATTAATGGTACTTCCAATCGGGGCACTGGTCGTTAGTGGATTAGTCATCTCCCTTTCTATTGTGTATTCAGCTGCTCAGCAGAAATTCACAGCCAGAGACTTGGCCTTGAAACATTTACTGTAGCAGGCTTTGTTGTTGGGTGCCTTCAAGTAGTATGTGACTCATAGCAACCCTACGTACAACAGAATGAAACACTACCAAACACTGTGCCATGCACACTATCTTTTTATGTTTGAAGCCATTGTTGCAGCCACTATGTTTCTTCTGATTTTATGTCATGCCACTTCAGCAAAAGGAGGTCCCGGGGGCTTTACTCTGTGCCAATCATTAAGGTGAACCCTACTTTGAGAAGGCAACTCTTCCTCAGTTTTCTCATCAATGCCTTCCAGCCTATGGGAGTCATTTTTCAGCAGTATATTTGACAGTGCTTCTCAGCTATTCATAGGGTTTTCAATGGCTAATTGTTTCAGTAGTGGGCTGCCAGGTCCTTCTCCGTAACCTCTTCGTCTAGGAGCTCAGCTGAAACCTGTCTACCATGGGTGGCCCTACTGGTATCTGAAATACCAATGGCATAGCTTTCAGCTTTAGAGCAACATGGAAGCCCCCACAGCACAAAAATACTGTCAGAAATGGGGAGGAAGTGGAGACAGGGATTGGAATAAAAGTGCATTTTATAATCTCTTCCTATAAACCAAACTATGAACTTTAATCTTGTTAGTGATGATAGTACTGAGGCAAGGAACATAGGATGGGAGAACCTCAGGCAGAGGATTGGTTTATAAGCATAAGGTGAACCAGAAACTCAATGCCTGTATTAAAATCTCAAGTTCAGGCTAGGGATGTAATTCAATGGTAGCATGCATGCATGGAATACAAGAAGCCATGCATTAATCCTCATTACCACACACACAATTTTTTTTTTTCAAATAACCACTTCATCTGAATTGTCTATATTGTCATTGTTGTTAGGTGCCATGGAGTTGAGTCTGATTCATAGTGAGCCTTATAAGGTGTTGAATGGCTGATTATTTCAGGATTACTTTGGGAGTGGGCTGCCATGTCCTCTTATTTTTGTGTTGCTGGGGATCGGCCCTACAGCCTCAGAGAGTGCAGAGCGGCACTCTACTAACTGAGCTAAACCCCAGCACCAAATATTCTGTATAGGTAACATAATTTCAACAAATGAGATTTGTTTAAAATATTTGAACATTTGTCATTGTGTACTTTACTGGGGCCATATAGCTACAACTATTATGTTTTGTTTGAAATTGGGACTAGGATGTGTACCTAAGTGGTGAAGTGCTTGGTTAGCATGAATAAGGCCCTGGATTTGATCCTCAGAATCCCAAAATAAAAATTAAGTGGGTCATTCGAAAGTTTGGGGATTTCTTTGGAAAACTATTTTTTCATTATACATCATTTGAATTGATTAGCAAAATAACTTTGACTTGTATTAATTAGACGGTGACTTGAATGAACATAATAATATGGGGCTAAATAACTTAGAAATACTTGTGGAAAGTCTTTTCATTTATTACCCAAACATTGGAAATATGATCTTAGGAAGTTAGATATATATGGGTTAAAACCCTTCCATTGGTGATCATTAGCTAATCTTATTCACCAACACTCAATAAAGACTCCTGACTGTGGAAGACAATTCACAAATGACTAAAGTACATGTTTAAACCATGGGTTTGGCTCCTCTCCCAGAGAAAAGTCCTAATAACTGACTTCCATATGTCTTGTGGGGCAGAGAGGATCTGGAGGACCCAAGACATCTGTTATTATCAATTGATGCTTATAATGGTTATCTAGTGCTGTCTAATGAACCACTCCCAATTTAGAGGTTTAAAACAACACTCTAATTATTTCTCATATTTTTGTGGGTCACCTGGACTCACCTTGCTGGTGATTGCTGGCAGATGACATCAGGGGCCGGCATCACCTGAAGGTTTGGTTGAACTGGTTATCCAATGTGGCTCACTCACATGCCTGGCAATTGATGCTGGTTCTGCTAGGAGTCCAGCCAGGCCTACATAGCAGGTGTGGCCTCTGTGTGATTTGAGTATCTTATAATATAGTGAGTTCAGTTCTTGGTTGGAGTATTCAAGAGCCTGTGCTCCCAGTGGCAGGAACTCTATTTATTAGGTGCCATCAAGCTAGGTCTGACCCATAGCAACTCAATGTACAACAGAACAGAACACTACCTGACACTGTGCCATGTGCACCATCTTTTTTAGGCTTCAGCCCATTGTTGCAGACACTATGTCAATCCATGTAATAAAGGGTCTTCCTTTTTTTTTTTTTTTTTTTTTTTGCTGACCCCACCAGGAGCTGCTAAATTATTTAAGAGCTATGATAGCATCATTTCCTCTCTATTTTAGTCATAAAAAAGCAGACTTACAGCTGCTCAAGTTGAAGGGGCAGATGAGTGGCAAAGTCACATTATAGAAGAGCTCATGTTGTTGTTGTTGTTAGGTGCCGTCGAGTCAGTATCCAACTCATAGCGACACTCTGTACAACAGGGGAAACACTATTGTCAGTGCTTCTCTGCTGTTCATAGGGTTTTC
This sequence comes from Pedetes capensis, assembly GCA_007922755.1. NCBI lineage: Eukaryota > Metazoa > Chordata > Mammalia > Rodentia > Pedetidae > Pedetes > Pedetes capensis. Next base: position 68,774 of record VMDO01005287.1, read on the forward strand.
AATGGCAGATTGATTTTTGGGAGGGGGTTGCCAGGTCCTTCTCCCAAGCCTACAGCTTCTGATGTTCCCAGGCAGTCTCCCATCCAGGTACTAACCAGGCCCGACCCTGCTTAGCTTCTGAGATCTGACAGGATTGGATGCCACAGGGCTATGGCTGCAGGCAGAAGAGCTCATAGAGTATAGATATCAATGCAGTTATCTTTGGAAGATACAGTAAATAGCATTACCCTTTATATTTTTTAACAATTTTGAAAATAATTCTAAATAAGAATAATAACATTGAAAATAATACTTTTAAAAGATCACCAAAATACTTCTAAAATGAAATGAGTATTAAGCAAAATTGGTTCTTTAATTTAGGTTAAGTTTCATAGATGGTAACAGAGAACTGGGAAAGCATTATTGATATTATAATACAGTAAAACAAACTGAAAAAATAATGAATGATATTAACAAGAAAAATATTAGTAATCATAGCTATGATGCTGTTGTACCAGCTGTGCTTTATGATGTTGTACCATCACTGCTTTATCTACTATTCATATAGCCAAATGAATAGGTATTGCTACACCCATCCTTCAGATGAACCTGAAGCTTTGAGAGGTAACACATTTTGCACAAGGTTCCATAGTTAGGGGACAGTGGCACTAAAATTCAATCTCAGAATTGCTTGACTCCAGGGTCAGGACATTTTGTACCTTACAATTATACCTTTCTAATATAGAGGATTTTGAAGACTATACAAACATCCAACATGCTTGTTGAAAATATTTATCTACATAACTATGAAAGTCAGTTGTGATATTTCCTGAACACTCAGAGTAATCTAAAAAGAGGGTCATTATGACACCACATATCATTTGTAAGGGCAAGTTCCCACCTTCCACACACAAATTTATTTCCTCCAGGCAAAAAAATTCATTATTCATTATTCCTCCAGGCAAAAAAATATGTTCCTCCAGTGACTCCTGTTATTTCAAAATATACTTTAGATTTTGATTAATTTTTGTACAGAACTGACCACATGGTGTAGTATACAATAAGAAATTACCTGAAAAGACAGAATCATCCACCATAATTTTCTCTTTGAGGGCACAGAGATCCTGTTCTCCTAGTCATGTACATGATTCTTAGATTCTCTCAGTAATATTTGGCTTTAGTTCTGGTCAACCAGTTGGCTATAATTACCTTGGTGTCAGAGTATGATCCTGCTATACATGGATGACTAGAGTCTCTAATTTAAATACATCAACACAGCAAGGAAGAGGAAAACAAGCAGGGTTCAAGAGGGCAGGACTGCCTGGAGGCTGTAGGAAATAGAAAGGGCTCTTAGTGAAAGCATGTGGCCAGCTATTAAACTGGATTTTGACTCTGAATGACACATGGCTCCCAAGACTATGAGACCAGTAATGGGGAGTTCCAAAGTTTTGTGTGATTGTGATGTGTCTTTATACTCGTGAACACTCAGGAAATGATAACATGCATTTACATACCCTTTAAGTGTACTAGTTATTAAGTGTCTACCACTTGCATGGATTGTTTACTTCTGGATTGGCAAGTTTAACTAAACATAGAGGATCAATATCTGTTATCCAAAATGCTTGGTACCAGAAGATTTTCAGATCTTGAAGTTTTTTCAAATTTTGGAATATTCACGTAGATTTTATCAGTTGAGCATCTCTAATTCAAAAATATGAAATCTAAAATACTCTGAAATCCAAACCTTTTGAGTGCTGACATGAGGCTGAAAACGTTTGGGATTTTGGAACATTTCAGATTTCATGTTTTCAAATTAATTATGCTCAACCTAAATACAAAATGGAATGTAATGGTGATAGTCACTGGTTTCCAAATCTTGTTTACAAACTACAAAGCATGAAAACCTTATGCCATGTTCTTCCCAACATTATGGGATAGGTTTGACTGCTTGGCAGTAATATGACTTCATGGATTTTCCTTTTGTCTTCCACACAGCTGACCAAGAGGAGGAGGCTCATCCAGAATTCAAATTTGGAAATGAACTTTCTGTGGATGACTTGGGTCACAAAGAAGCTGTTGCAAATAGTGTCAAGAAGGTCAGAGTTGTTGTATACCTATTCTTTTGTGACTTTTTTTTGTGGTACTGGGGGTTGAATGCAGGGCTTTGCACTTGCATGCTTTGCAAATGCTGTACCACTGAGCTGCACCCCCAGCCTATTTTATTTTTACTTCTTGAGGCAGGGTCTCACTAAATTACACAAACTTTCACTGGTCTCGAACTTGCCATCCTCCTGCCTCTGTCTCCCTAGACCCTGGGATGACAGGCATGCACCACTGAGCCCAGCATCTTTTGTGACTCTTAACAGGGAAAATGTTTTATGAAATTTTGAAAATATGACAACCACAAGAGAATAAAGTGGCCTGTACTGGTACTGCCTTTACTAATTGCATAAGGTGAAAGTCTCTGCTAAGTGACAAAAATTAGATACCCACACATATACAAGATTAAGTTTAAAACAGAGATTTACATTTACATTTACATTTACGGAGATTAAATTTACATTTAAATTACTTATTAGTCATGCCTAGTATTGACCACTACTCCATTGATCATTCTCCCTTAAATATTATCATTTATTGCACTGTGGTAGGTGGCTAGAGAGATGCCAACAACATCCAGGGGTCAAAGGTTAACCCTTGACATCATTAGGAAAATGACCCTTGAACATCCGAAGACAAGCCTTTATTAGAGAACCAGTAATACTAGTCAGATATCTGCCTCCTAATGTAGATTAAGCACAAAAATATCCTGAGCCATTCAGCCAAGAAAGATAGTTATTATGTTCCTATCATTTGTTAGGCACAGTTGAGGCCATAATGTCCTAAAATGGTCAAAATATTCTTAGTTTCTGCCCTTAGGTGACTTCTGTAAGTCTTGTATAGTTTAGGGAAATGGATGGGAAACAGATAGCAAACTGTCATGTAATTATACAGTTCAATTGGTGACACTTATTATTTTGAAAATAAAAATGAATGCTAAATTGGAAAATAATGATGTGGAAGGAATAAGGAAACCAGAATGCAAAGGGAAAAGAGGAATTCTTCATGCACAGAAATAGAGGAATGACTTTCCACACAGAAGGACCACATGAAAAACAGCACAAAGATGGTGTGACTAGAGTGGATTGAATGAGGGGTAGGATGAAACAAAATGAGGTGGGCTCAGAGGTGGGAGCTAAACTATGTAGAATTTTGGAGGCTCCCCTGGAATACTCAAAATTTAAGTGAAACTTGAAGCCATTGAAAAGCTTCAAAGGGAGTAGCAGCCTGATACAAATTTTAGAAGAGAAATGATGGTCCCCATGTGGAGCCTAGTTTAGAAGGAAATAGGAGAAGCAGGAAGAGCATTTCAGACAGGCTATTACTAGGTCAGAAAGAGCCCCTGATGGTTAAGTTGCACAGTAGAAGCAGAGAGGACTAAATGGTTTGAAGGTGTATTGATGAAGCAGGAATGGTACAACTTACTAGAAGGCTGAATCAGAGGTGGTGAGGGAGAGAGACAAAGGAAGGTGACCCTCCAGTGTCCTTGTGTGAGAAACTGGGTAGGCAGTGGTAGTGTTTACTAGAATGGGAAAGAATGGAAGAAAACAGACTGAAGAGTTTCAATAAGATAGGCATTTGGAGATGCCTGTGACATATTCCAAAGCACATGCCAAGTAGGAGTTTGTATAGCATTGACATTGCACTCATTTTCTGTCTAATCTTGGGTAAGTTACTTAACCTCTCTATGCCTTAGCTTCATCATCTGCAAAATGAATATAATAATGCCTACCTCATCAAATCACTATAAAGAGCAAATGAGCCCAGACTAGTGCCTGGCACATGGTAGCTCCTGTGAAAGCATTAGTTGCTGGTATACTATCATGATTTGCATCTTTGTTGTCATTATCATCATCCCTAGCATTGCTATTATTTGTCTTGAGAAGAGAGATTGAGCTAGAGATATAAATTGGGAGTTGAAGAGATCTTATTGGAAGACATGGAAATAACTGAGAAAATCTGTGGAGCCCTAGTTGAAAGTGAGTTCACAGAGGGAAAAAAAAAAAAGACAGAAAAGAGCAAAGAATTGCCAGAAAAGCAGGAGGGAAATCAAGCAGTAACACCAAAGAAACCCAAGGGACACAGCTAACAGAAAGACCATGTAATCCCAGTGACTCAGGAGGAAGAGGCAGGAGGATAGCAAGTTCGAGACCAGAGGCAGTCTGTGTAATTTAGTGATACCCTCTCTCAAAAAGTGAAAAAAAAAAAATGGGCTGAGGGTGCAGCTCAGTGGCACAGCACTTGCAAAGCATGCAAGCCCAAAGCCCTAGGTTCAACCCCCAATACCGCAAAACAAACAAACAAACAAAAAAACAGAAAGACCATGTGGGTGACCACTGAGTGCTCTTGAGTGCAAAGACTCAAGAGTGTCCTTTGGATTGGTAGCATGGAGGTTATTGCTGACCTTGAAGAGAAGTTTTACTGGAGCCTTGGGGGAGAAAGGGTGCCAGTGAGAGAGATATAAATGAGTTGAGACTATACTTTTGAGAGTTTTGCTGTGAATGGGAGTGAGAAATGAGCTGGTGACTAGAAGAAACCTGAGGAGTCAAGGGAGTGTTATGTTTTTGTGGGTGTGGTACTTAGGGGTTGAATCCAGGGCCTCACACATGCTTTGTAAGTACTCGACCATCGGGCTGCACTCCCAGCTCATTTTTTATTTTTTTATCTATAGACAGAGTCTTGCTAGGTTCCTCAGGCTGCCTCTGGCCTAAAACCTGCAATCCTTCTGCCTCTGCCTCCCAAGTCCCTGGGATTACAGGCAGGAGCCACTGTACCCAGCTGCAAGGGAGTGTTATGTTTTATGGTGAAAGAATCTGGAGGGTATTTAGAAACTTCTGGAAATGCTGTGATGGAAAAGGAGAGATGCGTTTTGCAAGAGAGAGGGAGGATAACTGCCTGGAAATTCGTTGAGAAAGTGAGCGTGGAGAGATCATGGTGATGTGAAGGCATGGTCAGTCCTTGATGGAAGCTGGAACACTTTATCTGTGAAGACAGTGGATGAAAATCCAAGTTGGTGGATTTGGAGGGTTAGGAAGGTAGTAGAGTGTTTGTCTAATGAGAAAAGTCAAAGAAATACTGCCGTTACACCCTACCTTTCTGATACAGAGAATCATGACTACAATAGCAGATGCCAACTAAGACTCAAAAATGTTGCTGTACTACACAAAGTCTTCATCAATACTATCTTAGTTTGGCTTCCATAACAAAACTATCACGTACTGGTTGGTTTCAACAACACAAATTTGTTTCTCACGGCTCTGGAAGCTGGAAAATCCAAGATCAAAAGCCAGCCAATCCATTCCTTTTGAGGCCCTTCTTTCTAATTATATCTTCACATGGTGAAAAGAGAATGAGAAAGAAAACTTTCTTCCATTTCTTCTCATAAGAACACAAATCTCACCCTCATGACTTGATTACTTCCCACAGGCTCCATCTCCAAATACAGATGCTCTCTGACTTATAATAGGGTCATGATAAACCCATTGTAACTTGAAAATATATGAGTTGACAATGTATTTAATACATTTAGTCTGCTGAGCATTATAGCTTAGCAACACAGTGTACTGTAGAGTACGGGTGGTTTATCCTAGGATCACATGGCTTATTAGGCGCTATGGCTCATTGCTGCTGCCCAGCATCACAAGAGAGCATTCCAGCATGTATTGCTTGCCCAAAGAAAGATCAAAATTACAGTTTCTACTGAATGCATGTCACTTTCACACCATCTTAAAGTCAAAGAACCATAAGTTGAACCATTTTTAAGTTGGGGATTGTCTGTACTGTCACAGTGGGAATTAGGGTTCCAACATATGAATTTGGTGAAAACACAAACATTGAGTCCATAGCAAATAGCCAGACATGAACGTTAACTGACTACAAGAGTTAACTATTCATGCTTGTTCTCCTTTATCCATTCATTATCCATTTCCTAAGTCCTATGACTAAGTCACTATGAAATTATTATAATGAAGGATCTAAACAAGTGAAGACTCAGCAAAGGAGAGAAATAGCATGGAGATTAGCTGTGACGTCCTCATATTATTTTAGTGCTTGGATTTGCCCATGACTTTATGTCATCAGTAATTTCACATCTGAACAAATAAATAGAATAACAAGTTTACATGTGCTTATTTAAATATTTACATAACTGTGGCTAATAAATTTGGAACTTTGCCCTTTAGAGAGGTAAACAAACCATTTCTTTCTCTAATTTAGACATCAGATGACCTTGAACATGAAAACAGCAAGAATGTAACAAAATAATTCTCTTGCACATTTTGCTTTCATTAGGAGACACCCACACGTATTAGGGGACACACACACACACACACACACACACACACACAGCCCCCTAACATTGAAAATTTTATACTAAGTGGTGTTATTACTCCTTTATTTTATCAAATGTTAGGTTTAATGTTTATAGTTATAATGTTTACATGCCTCATACATCTCATTATAAGTCTTCAAAGGACAGAATTAATTTCAGTGATAAAATCGTTAAATCCTGATAAACTCACAAAACGAGGGCAAGGAAAAATAATTTTCCTAAAAATAGGTGTTTAATGCAGTAAGGTAGTTTTTCTAGTTGGAATTAGAGATTTCAGTACTAGCAGAGAGCTACATAATCATCAGCATATGGAATCTGAAAATAAAAATGACTTCATAGGTCATTAGATCCATATTATAGGATAATAGAAAGTGATCTTGGTTCTGGCTACTGTGACACTGTGAAAGATCATTCATTAGTTAACTTCACACTGCATGCCTCCTAGGGTTTTTATCTGATGTTATTAGATGGTGACCTTATTGTAAAGAAAGTAGAGTTATGTTTTCATTTTTTAATCCTTAGTCAAAGTTCTTCATGATCAAACTGTCTTAAATAAGTGTATGTGGTTTGTTATACCATATCTGAGACTGATAGGCACAGACAGAAATTTGCTTTGTCACTTGACTTTCATACTTCAGAGCTTCAGAAAATACTGCCTTGCTGTCTGTGGGGTCCTATCATATTTGGGGTGAGACCCAATCTTCTTACTGTTTAAATGTTCTATTTGAAAGCATCATAGATGAATCTGATTGCAGTCCTCTCCCAAAATGTTTATGAGGACATTATTCTCTTAGACTGGAATTTCATAAGGTAGTGGAGTCAACACTATACAGACTGACACTTGGTTATTGTCATTTATTGACTAAATTATTTTAGTCCTCAAGGCATCAGTCTTCTGTGGTCAAGTGGAAGTATGAAAAGATCTAATCCTCATGATACATCATGATAGTAAAGAGATAGTGCAGGCAAAAATTCATGCTGGTATCTGGCATTATAACACTGGTGCTATTTACTTTCATTAAACACACAAAAAGAAACAGACGTGACCCCTGGCCTTATTTGGGATGGAGAGGCATATAAAGAAAATGATAAAAATGATAAAAACCAAAACACGTTTACATTATTTAGTAACTTATTTTAGGCTTTTATTGGTGAAAGCAGTTTGATGATCTAGAATGATCAGAAGGTTAAGTCATCAGTTGGTCTGACCAGTTTTTGTACTCGTGGGTGACATGTAATTAAGCAGTTTATCCACTTAGACTCAATCTGTGCAGGAAACGTAGCTTTTCAGAATTCTCAACAAAAGTATTGATCACTTTTGAAGGCATTGTTTTTGTCATTGCTTTTGTTCAGTTTGTTCTGATTTCTCAAGGAATAAAATAATTTGATTTTTCCATACAAAGTAATCTAATTTAAGTATATCCTATATAGCATGTTATCAGGTTATTTTAATAATAAATACTTTTTAAAAATACTATAAACCATTTATGGATGTACCTGAAACTCTAGAATGGTACTACCATAATATGTGGTTCCCAGACTCACCCATTATCAGCATCTGAGAACTATTTGCAGAATTACAAACACTTGAAGTTCACTCAGACTCATTTCAGTAGAACTCTGAGGACGAGGCCAGGAATCTGTGCTTTAACAAGATCTCCAGGTGATTCTGAGGCACACTAGAGGTGGAGAGTCATTGCTTTAGACTTTGTGCAACTCATGGAAGTATTACTGACAATATTCCTGTAGCCATCTCACACCATTGCTATGAGGCCCAATATCATCTCTTGACTATTTTAAAGTCCTTTGAAAATTTGACATTGTCCTAAACACGTAAGATAATCTGAATATTTTCTCATTACCCCCTTTTGCCTTAGTTGGAACTAATAATAATAAATAATAAGTTTTAAAATTATCCTTTAACATAATTGAGGCACAAAGGGGTCTTTTACCTTTGAATTTGTGTATATGCAAATTATCTCCAGTAAGGAAGTCTGCTGCCCACACAAATTTGTGGATCCCACTGAAGCCTTTGGCTTATGTTTTCTTCATTGTACCCACAGGGCCTGGTCACAGTAGAAGATGAGCAGGCATGGATGGCATCTTATAAATACGTAGGTGCTACGACGAATATCCACCCATATTTGTCCACCATGATCAACTATGCCCAACCTGTAAAGTTTCAAGGTTTCCATGTTGCTGAAGGTAACACCGCAGGTTAAATGCAATCACCTTTTTTGTCTGCTTCTCCTTTGTTATGCTGATGAGCTCTGATCTGTCTTGCTGATATTTTTCTTTTGGGGCACGAGGACTGTTCCACCTCATTTTGTTTCATAGACCATATATGTCATTGGTATGTGGTGGGATTGTGTTGTAATTCTCAGCATCATCCACATGGGGGCTCTGAGAGACTACGGACTTGTTAGCCTCTTGCATTCCCTATGCTTTCAAGAGGTTTTGTTTCTTCTTCTCTTAGAAACTAATTTATTTTTTGATTAAAACAAAATATTTGCATGTATTAATGAGGTACAGTGTAATGTTTTGATTTATGAATACATTGAGTAATTTGTGGTTACCAGCGAGAGGGGAGAGTTAGTCAGTGGATATAATGTTATAGTAAGAAAGGAGGAATAAGTTCTAGTGTTCTATGATATAAGACTTCTTTTAATCAAAACATGGTCACCAAAAACATATGAAGTACATAAAAACTTTTCATGATAGCTGGGTGTGTTGGTGCACGCCTGTAACCAGCAGATCGGGAGGCGGAGGCAGAAGGATCGCAAGTTCAAGACCAGAGGCAGTCTGCATAACTTAGCGAGACCGTGTCTCAAAAAAAAGTAAAAAACTTGGGCTGGGGGTGCAGCTCAATGGTCCAACACTTGCAGAACATGCAAGTGTGAGGCCCTGGGTTCAACTCCCAGTACGGAAAAAAAATTTTTTTTCATAATCATTTCTGGCCTAAAGAAGCCATTATCACCATTACAATAAAAATGCATATGGCTTTGGCAGTTGGGGTATTGTGATTTGTTTGATGACTACAAATTTAATTCAGAGCACCTATTTTCTTTGGCATAACTCAAAATGAGAAGAAATGTAGTGACTGCAACAATGGGCTGAACCATAATAAGATCGAGTGTGTGCATAGCACATTGCAGGATAGTGTTTCATTCTGTTGTACATAGGATCACTATGAATTGGATCTGACTTGACAGCACATTTTCTTTTCATTTTAGACATAATTTAGCACATTTTAGATATAATTTAATTTAAAAATTCTAAATTAACTTTAATTTTCTTTTAAGTCAGCTATCTCCATCCCCAGGATGTTAGTGAAACTGGAAGCAACTGACATGATTATGTAACATTGGCCATCAAAACTTCCTGATTCAGGATGTAATTGTATGTACTGCTTATTTTTTCTGTGACAGTTTGATGGCAGAGTTTCTGAGTGCATATTTGCTTTTCTTTTCCAGAACGCAACATTCATTATAATATGTCTTCTTTTAATGAATCGGTTGGTCTTGGCTACTTGAAGACACACGCAATTGAATTTGTAAAGTATCCTTATGTGTTAAGTGGAATGAGGGATTGGTGTCCTTTTGGTTTGGCAGACACTGAAATAGATCAATGGCTAATACCACATTTTAACTGTAGAGCTAATGAAATACTACATGTGAAAGACTGTGGCAGTTGTAACAATCTACCCAGATGTGAAGTTTTAGAATCTAGAAAGTGAACTGTGATTTTTCTCCTAAGCATCACTTGTAAATGTGAAATTTGTTCTGTGTTGTCTACGTTTGTCATTGTTGGCCTATACTGCTTTGCTATATACTTATCAGGCTGTCTTCTGATTTCCTTAATAAATTACACAGTTATAACAAACGGCAGATGAGTCGCATTTACCCCAAGGGAGGCAGAGTCGATTCCAGTAATTACATGCCTCAGATTTTCTGGAACGCTGGTTGCCAGATGGTTTCACTGAACTATCAAACCCCAGGTAGAGGCTAATGTCCAGTGACCCTGAATTCCACAAGAATGCTTTGACGGGGTGGTGTTGGCAGCTGACATCAGTTGGCTTTGGGCATTTTTTTAAAGGAAGCAGACATATGGCAAAATGTTTTCTTGGATTTATATAATAGTGAGAAATTAAAATCCCAAAGTGAAGTTGTCAAACAATGGTAGATGATAATATGTATTAATTTAAACTGAAATTCTTTTCATAAATGCCATGTCTATTCTGTTAAACTTCATCCCCTATTCTAAAATAATTCTTGTTCATTTTTAATTGTTAATATCATATATTAATTGTACAAAGTAAGACGTTTCATTATGACATTTCCGTATGTGCATATAATGTACTTTGAGCATATTCTCCCCATCTATAAAATATTTCTAACTTTTCTTCCATTTGAATCATACTTGTTACTTTTGTGTCAAGAGGCAAAACTGAATGAGAATAATTTGTGTATCTTTGTACAGTAACCTAAAACTAGCACCTCACCATAAAAGTGCAGATTATTAGGGAGTAAATCCTGCTGAAATGATGTGTATTGTTGTTATATATTTTTAGAGGCACAAATCTATAAATTGGTCCTCCAAAGTGTACTCAAAGAAAAGTTTCCAAAATGTAGTGATTCTTTTTCCTTGGAAGGAGAAGGAATAAATTTTTATAAATGCATAAACAAATTTAAATTTTTTCTAAGTTTTCTTAAGAGACTAAGATGACAATTAAGACTACAGGTAGCTAAACAGACAGAATAGAGATGTATGGATATATGTTGCCAAACATACTTTATGTGATTAATTCTTCAGCATGGCTTTATAAATTGGTAAAACAAAATAAAACTCCAAAATAAAAAGTCAGAGCTGGGTGTGGTAGCACAAATCTGTAACCCTAGTACTTGAGAGGCTGAAGCAGGAGTACTGATACAAGTTTGAGGCCAGCCTGCTGTATGTAGAAAGTTCCAGGCCAACCTGGGCTACAAAGTGAGAAGATGTCTCAAAAAACCAAAATAAGTAAATAAGAAAATCAATTAATTAAAAAAATAAAATCACTGATTCAGAAAGATAGTGTGTAAAATAAATTCAATTTAAAAAATCCTTTGTTATATGAGGGTTCCTCTCACATATTTCAACTTGGGTCTTTTTTCTCTTCTTTCTTTCTTTTCTTTTTTTTTTTTTTGGTTGTTTGGTTGTTTGTTTTCAATTCTAGGGATTTGCACCCAGGGCACCTGTATAGTAGACAAACACTCCACCACTGAACCACACTCCCAGCACCCTTTTGTTCTTTTTTTTTTTTTTTTTTTTTCTTTAATGAACCTTTTGGTTAGTTATGCAGGCTGGCTTGCAATCCTCCTGCCTTGGCCTCTCAAATCACTGGGATTACAAGCGTGTTGCCATGATGTCTGGTTTCCTTTTTCTTTTCTAGTGCATCTGCCATATTTTGAAAACCCTTCTCCTTGTCCTTAGTTATTTGGAGGGAATCAGGGGTCCTTTCACTTTCATCCCTCTGGCATGAATGCATTTCCCACCCTTTGGGGGAGCCCCTACATTGACCAGAGCTCCTCCTTTGGGAGCTGCCATTGTGCCTGGTGTCTCCACAGTCCTCTCTATGTCCTCAAGCTATTTTCTTAACTGTCAATGAGGCCATAGGGATTACATGACCCTAAGCAGTTTATTCACTACCATGGTGTGCTTTATTCTGTAGTATTAGGTTTACCCACAACATTCTGAAGAAGAAAAAAATTTCATCTGTATTGTTTACCTATTTCTTTTGCTGATAAGAAGGAAAAAAATTTATCTGCCTGCAACAGAAGAATCATAAGCCAGGCCCTACTATTGTACACCCTACTAGAAGAATTCTCCTTAAGTCTGACTCAGAGAACATGTAATCAATTTTAATGTGACCCTTATCTAGTGCACTATATATTTTTTTAATCAAGCTTTGTATTCACTCTGACTCTAATGGGTATCTCCAGCATCCCCTTTCTCTGGAATCAGGAGACACCTACATAATCTCTAATGCTCGCCACCTGGACATCTCTATTCTCAACATTAAATGAATGATTATATGACTTATCTACTCAATCCACTTTATAAAACAATTCTAGGATGATCTTTATGAAAACACACTTTATGTTTAATTTAAATTAAACATGAGGTAATTTCAACATTGAAGAGAATTATATGTCTTAATCAGAGCCAGTGGCACCTTATCATGTTAAAGAGGAATCTCTGGGCCTAGGAACAATCTGGTTTCCATTGTTTCAGATCACCCTGTCAGTATCTTCTTTGTCCAAGGAGATGAGATGCTAAATTATTTTTGTCTCTTGACAGATTTAGCGATGCAATTGAATCAGGGAAAATTTGAGTATAATGGATCGTGCGGGTAAGTAATGTGATTTCAACTGTTGTCACCTAGTTTCAGGACTCCATACTACAACATTAATGAATCCATGTCATTTTTAATTTGGAGATGCTAAATATAAGCTGGTCTTGAGGCATAGGAGAGGAATAAATGAAATTCCTAAGTATATAATGTTTACAAATACACATTCTTCACCTATCCCATTTTATTAAGCAGGCTTTTTTTTTTTTCTTTTAGGCACAAGTGAAGGAGTTTATTATAAATACTCTGGAATTTAAATTCAAGAGTGATGGTTTTTATATCTGTGACAGGGAATGACCCCTACTAATCTGAACATTAAATGGAGACACAGACATTCAATACGTGTATCTTTCCCAATGAAAAATATAGGAATGAAGTTAATTTTATATACAATGAAGTTGTGGATGTCAAGTTTAATTTAGTTCAGTTGGGAATAAATCTTTGTCCTCTCTTGATTCTTTTGCTTGTCTTATAAATAGAAGTTACATAATGCCATGGATGTTGTTCTAGTTTATTTAAATAGCACTCTTAGAAATCTGTGAGCCAAAAAGTAAAATAGAAAATGTTAATTCCACTGAAACACTGAAAGCTTAAATGAAAATATGAAATAAGAATTCTATAGTGATGAAAATCTCTTTGGTCATATATTCCCAAACATCTGTCCCTAAGCAGCACTATAAGCAAGTCATCCCAGGCCACTACCCAAGGGCCTCTAGACTAATTCAAAGGAATACTGTCCCTTTCCATAATGACACTGCCAGGAAGTTCTTTATGGTGTCTTTCCTAGTGTGATACCTAAATTTTCTTTTCCTTTCTCTCTCTCTTTCTTTATTTCCTTCTTTCTTTATTTATTTCCTTCTTTCTTTCTTTCTTCTTTCTTTCTTTCTTTCTTTCTTTCTTTCTTTCTTTCTTTCTTTCTTTCTTTCGTCAGTACTGGGGGGTTGAACCTAGGGTCTCACACTTGCATGCTTTGCAAGCACTGTACCACTGAGCTGCAACCCCAGCCCATATTTTTCACATTTTATTTTGAGACAAGGTCTCACTAAGTTATGGAGGCTGCCTCTGGTCTTATCCTTGCGATCCTCTTGCCTCTGCTTCCCGAGTTGCTGGGATTAAAATCATGAGCCACCATGCCAGTTTAGTTTTCATTACTGAAAGCAACCAGCAAGATACAATTTTTCAGCAGTCATGGGTTAGGAATGGATCTTCAAAGTGTACATACTGTACCTCTGCCTGCCTGACAGGAGGTTCTCTGCCAGCATGCCCACACATACAAGTGACAGCCCTGTCACCTGAATCACTCACCATGTTCATCCCTGGAGTATGCACTGCATTTTCCTCTGCTATGTGCTGTGAAATATATGAAAATTATATAGCTAGAAAGAAAAGGGCCAAACACATATTAAAAAATGGACTTTGCAGGATTTTTGCTCAAGCTGGATTCTGTGAGGACAGATAGAAGGGAGCCCATAGTGGGCCAAGTAACAAAGAACTCAGGGTACAACCTAAAGTTTTGATCAAAAGACAAGAGTCTTTGTCAGCCCATTGTGCCCCCTTGCTCACTCAGAGAGGTTCTTCTTTCCTTAGAACACAGCATGCCTTGCGTGATAGGTGTTATTATCTGATGCACTTCAGGATTATCCAAAAGGGCAAGGTCATTCTCTTCAGTCCTTAGCACCCTCTGTCTGAAAGCCTAGTTTGTAGGTTCTAGATGGGAAAAGGAAGTATTCAGTGTTTCAAATAGTGTTTCAGTCTTCCTAGAAGCTGCCTGTAAAATTAACTGCTGTTTTTGTCCATCTAGGTACCTCCTCAAACCAGATTTCATGAGGCGGCCTGACCGGACATTCGATCCCTTCTCCGAAACCCCTGTTGATGGGGTTATTGCAGCCACTTGCTCAGTGCAGGTAAGACCCTGCTCATCACAGAGGATGTAAATGTATATGCATGTGCAAATGGTGCCAGAAGGCAATCTCAGTTAAAATATTTAATGTCAAGTTGAGGACCCATATGTAGCTTTAAACTTTGATTAATCCCCGTCCCCCTTTTTTGGTAGGAGGCACATATTTCCCTAGTAAAATTATGAGCTACCTTGAGGGAAATATATCATCAAAAAAGTATCTATTATATGGTTACATTTATAAGATATGGTTTTAAAATGTGGGGAATGTTTACATTTTTAAAAAATTATTACAGTAAAAGACATCTTGCCATTAATCTTGTTCCAAATACTCCCTCTGGTTTCAAACACACTTGTACCATCATTCTTGCCACTTTCTGAAGCAGTTCTGGAAGTCATCTTTCCCGAGTGCCTTGAGTTTCATCCTCCATCATGACAATGTTCCAAGTTGCACATCACTTCTGGTACAGCAATTTCTGTCAAATAAAAATATCACAGCTTGTCCTCATCCAACTTCTTCACCAAATCTGGCACTGTGTGACTTCTGGCTCTTCCTCAAGGTCACAGTGACCATGAAACGTGAACATTTTGAATCAATTCAGGACACTGGGGAAATTAGGGCAATTTAGCAAGAGAGGACTTCAAGAACTGCCACAGAAAGGGGTGAGAACAATGGGAAAGTATGTTCAGAAAATGAGGGAGAGTATTTTGAGGGTGATTAATGGAAATGTGTCTTTAACTATAGTAAATTATTTAAATTTAAATATTCACTGTATTTTTTGATCACACATCATAAATTAAATGCTAGAAAGTGCAAGCTACAGTGACAGGGAGTAAATCATTGGTTGCCTCTGGACAGAGATGGAAGGAGGATGGATTATAAAAGGGACCAGAGACATTTTTGGAGGTGATGGGAATATTTGTTATTTTAACTGCGGTGATAGTTTCATAAATGTGCTCACCTATCAAAAGTGATCTAACTATATACTTTAAATATGTACCATTTACTATATATTCTTCAAAAAAGTTGTTTCAGTATTACTGATTCTGAGATAATGTGAAAAAAATAAATGGATATTGTCATTTGGAAAATAAATGAAAAATACTCTATAATAGAATTCAACACTAGTCTTTATAAATAAATAATACTCTTAAAGCTGACCAAAGGGCTGGGATTTAGCTCAGTTGGTAGAGCACTGTGCTGCAGTCTCTGAGGTCCCGAGTTCAATTCCCAGCACCGCAAAAATGGGAGAAGGGCCTGGCAATCCACTCCCAAGGCAATCCCGAAACAGTCAGCCATTGAAAGCCCTGTGAGGGTCACTATGTGTCAGATACCGACTCGATGGCACCTAACAACAACAACATAGCTGACCAATGTATCACTAAAGAAAAACAAGCAGATTCTAGCATTGCCTTTCTTTCTGTGTTCTTTTTAAGATTATTAGGAATTCAATAATAAGTATGGCATGATAGAATTTCAGAGCTATGAAGGGATTTTTAGAGCATATCTGAATCCATCACTTTGTTTCATAGATCTGGACATTTAGATGACAGAATGATCCTGTGGGCACTATTTCTTTGTGTTATATAATCCATGTATTTTTATTTGTTCTTTGTCTAGATAGCTTTAGAAGTAGAATCTCTGCCTAGAACGTTTTTTATACATGAGGTGTGATCAAAAATATGGTGAGTGTTCAAATGTAAAAATCTATTATAGTAAAGTGTACATTGCCATTAATCTCCCTCAAGGTGCACTTCTGGGATTTGACCACACTTACCCCATCATTCTTGCCACTCTCTAAAGCAGTTCTGGAAGTATTCTTGCATGACCTTAGTTGTGCTGTCATGGCCACCTCCATATCCTGAATTGATTCAAAAGGTTCACCTTTCATTGTCATTTTGACTTTAAGGAAGAGACAGAAGTCACATAGTGCCAGATTCGGTGAAGAAGGTGGATAAAGACACCTCGTAATGTTTTTAGTTGACAGAAATTGCCATACCAGAAGCAATGTGTGACATGAGGAATTGTTGTCATGGATGAAATGAGACACTCATGAAAGGGGACTTTCAGAACTGCTTCAGAATGTGGGAAGAATGATGGGATAAGTGTGTTTGAAGCCAGGTGAAATATTTTGAGGGTCACTAATGGCAATGTGTCTTTTACTGTGTTAATTTTTGTATTTAAAGCTTGACAATATTTTTTATCACACTTCATGTCAAAGTTGCCTTATAATATTTTGATTTACTAAGGAATGAATACTAAGGAATGAATACAATGTCTTCCATTGTTCCAACTCCTCCCACAAATCCAAATTTCATATTTGCTGATTATTCTTTGCCACTGACACTTACACACTTCCCTTTTCTCTTATCCTACATCTATATTACTAAAGGTTATATCAGGGCAATTCTTATCAGATAAGAAAATTGGCACATACGTGGAAGTGGATATGTATGGGTTGCCCACCGACACTATAAGGAAGGAATTCCGAACTCGCATGGTTATGAACAATGGACTTAATCCAGTTTACAATGAAGAGTCATTTGTGTTTCGGAAGGTAGGACATTATCAATGAATCAAAATCACTCTGAAAACATGTTTTTAGTGCATAGACAGTGTATGATGTAGGAATCTAATTCAAATAACAATGTCTTCTTTTTCTCTTTTTCTAATGGACTACTTCTGTTGCTGTTATATGAGTATTCTCTGTCTTTGGCCCCTTTGCCTGGTTTGGCTCTCCTCTCCTCCTTGGAAGTGCCCGCCTCCCATGTGGCAATGCCCAAGCCCCAGATTTGCCATCTCCTTAGGAATATACTCACTGATGGACACCATCACCTTGGAGAAGGGTTTTTCTGCTGGTAACTTAATCATTTCTTTAGCCAGTAGGTCAGAGAAGATGCTGCACCCAAAAGTAAGGCCAGCAAATGTCATGGCCTTGGGTCAGTTGTTCTGATCTGGTTCACAGAGAGTGAGGCACTTGTTACTACTCACAGGTTTTGTGCTCAATGCACAGGGCTCAGTGTTTTACTTTTTTCTATGCTGGGTCATAAGAACTATAAATCATTTCCTCCAATATTCAGTTTTTAATCTCTTCATCATTTTCCCCATGTTTTCATTGTCAGTTGAAGATGCATTGAAAAACCTACATGTTGGCAGTGCCATCTCTGAGAATATCCATTTTCTCACTTGTTCTGTGCTCGGCCTAGATTTCTTGCTTCTTTAGACATAGGTTTTCCAGGTGGTTCTGTTCTGTTTGTTTGTCATGCAACATGGATAATCAGCTTCTGGTCTTAACAAAATAGACATTATCTATTTCAGAATACAGTAACTGGCATACAGAAACCAAATTAATATCAATGTAGGTTTGAGAAAAACAGGCTATTGTGAAATTTAGGTTCACTCTGTGATGGGAATACCATTATCTGTACAGTCCCAATTGTTACCTTCTCTACTACTGTTAGGATGTGGTGCAAATAAGCTGTGATTTGTCATCATTCCTCCTCCTCCTCCTCCTTCTCTTCCTCCTCCTCCTCTTCCTTTCTTCTTCCTCCTCCCCTTCTTCTTCTTCTTCTTCTTCTTCTTCTTCCTCCTCTTCCTCTTCTTCTTCTCCTCCTCCTCCTCCCCCTCCTTGTCCTTTTCTGCCACCTCTTCCTCCTCCTCTTTCTTCTTCTCCCCTGTTTTTGTTTTCAATTTGTTATAAATGTACTTGTTGCTAGTATGAAATAATGCTCTTAGGCATAATGAATAATCCCTATGTACATTTGTAGAAATTTAGAAAGTTTTTTTCAGGCATACTTTTTTTTAATAAACAAGGAAATATCCAACTTGGTTTCTATGTGTGATATTTCTGGCCCTAGAAACAAAATTAGAATTCTGGATCTTTCACTGTTCCTGAGATGATAGACTCATTTCACTGATATCAAGCACTTTAATTTTGTCTTCTTTCCTGTTGTAATTGTTGGTTTAGTTTTTAATTACTAATATCACAAGGCAAGATTGGCAAAGTTCAAACCCCCTCTTCACCACTTGAGAAACAAGAGTGAAGGAAGTTGGGTGAATTTTAGCTATACGTCTCATCTTTACCTTTGTGTTAAAGTTAAAGTTTAAATTTAAAATTTAAACTTAAATTTAAAGTTAAAATTAAATTAGATCCTCTGGTTGTAAATTGGCAAACTACCCATTGTCTAGCTTTAACAAAGTACTCAGATCAGCTAAGATGGCCTGGTTGCACTTACCCAATAAAAAGGCATTCTTGTTTAGACACATTGGATTTTCTTTTGTCATGTTGCCACATTGTTTCTTAATAAGGATTCTGCCATCTGAGTTCAGATTTTTTATTAGTAATTTTTTTTAGTTAATGTACGACTTAATGAGTTTTATTACAACATTTCCGTACATGCATATCATTGTATGCTGAGCTCAGAGTTTATGTCCAGTTATTCAGTTTAAGGATGGTTGGAATAGATGTCTTGGAGTTCAAGTATATTGTTTCTTGGAACCAAATGTATTAACTTTTTAGCTGTCCTCCTTCCTCTATATAATATCCAAAAAAAAAAATGTGCCAAAAAGTAACAGGTGCAAGAAACAAAGAAAACCTAAGTTAATACATAAATTGTCTTTTATACATGAAGTATTTCTCCAGAATTACTTTCCATATGCTTAAAAACAGTCAGAGCTGTCAGAAGCAGCCCAGGTAATGGACCCGCGCCACCCCTGCCCCCTCCCCCCAAAGGATTAGAAGTCAAGAGCCCCAATCCCAGGCCCTACTCCATCACTAGAAATCTATGAGATTAAGAAAAGTCATGTTGTGCTTCAGGCTCTCCTTTTTCTCACCCGTGGCATAGGCAGGAGATGGAGGTAGATGACAGGGCTGGAGCTGTAATCTTTAACGTCCATTCCATCTAATGTTTTTGTTGAGATATTTCCCAGAAACCTGTTCCAGTCGCCTTTCTCAGTGTCTGAGTATTATAGATTACACAGCATACTTTTGGAATCCAAATGGATCATGGGTTTATTTTCACCACTGAGAGGGAATTTGGTCTAGTCCTAGAGCCCTGCATCTTGGGAGCTTCATTACGAAACCTAGGGAATAGCCCTCCTCTTTGTTTGCAGGTGATCCTGCCTGACCTGGCTGTCTTGAGAATAGCAGTGTACGATGACAACAACAAGCTGATTGGCCAGAGGATCCTTCCCCTGGATGGCCTCCAAGCAGGCTACCGACACATTTCCCTTCGAAATGAAGGGAACAAACCATTATCACTGCCAACCATTTTCTGCAATATTGTTCTTAAGACATATGTGCCTGATGGATTTGGAGGTAAGACAAGCATTTGAATACAAAATATACTGTAAATGAGGTCCTAAATTACAAGATGTTGAAGCATTTTACCCGTTCCTAAAAACAACAATAATAATGTCTTTTCCTGCCTAGGCAGTGAACTCTGGTAGCCTTGAAGAAATCAAGGATCAATAGTAGTAACCTCAGGTTTCATAGTAAGAAATGAAAGGACAAAGATAGATTTTCTTAATGTCTTTTCTTATTTTAAAGTATTATAATCTTATTTATCAATTTTACCAATGTTTTATGAAGGATATATTTATATTGCCCAAGTGAGAAATAAATAATGTGAAACCATATCATAGCAATTGTTGTTATTGTTGTTAGGTGTCCTTGAGTCTTGTCCGACGCATAACGACCTTCATAGGGTTTTCAATAACTGATTGTTTCAGGATTGCCTCAGGAGTGGATTGCCACGTCCTTTTCCCATTTTTATGGTGCAGGATTTGAACTTGGGACCTCAGACATTGCAGAGTGGTGCTCTACCAACTGAGCTAAATCCCAGCCCCATCATGGCAATTAGTATCACTAAAAGATGTAAATTGAATTTAGTTACCAACATACCAGAATTTTCTTCCATATTCATGAGAGTTCAGTTTCATAAAATAATTCCCATCATCACTCCACTTTATCTTTACTAAGAGAATCAATATGGGGCTTGGATTTAGCTCAGTTGGTAGAGTGCTGCGCTGCAGTCTCTGAGGTCCCAAGTTCAATTCCCAGCACCGCAAAAATGGGAGAAGGACCTGGCAATCCTCTCCCAAGGCAATCCCGGAAACAGTCAGCCTTTGAAAACCCTATGAGGGTCGCTATGAGTCGGATACCGACTCGATGGCACCTAACAACAACAACAACAAGAGAATCAATTGGGAGGAATTCAAACTAGATCAAGTCATAGAATTTTACTACACCCAAACAGATTATTTCCTTGTAGCCTCCCAATAAACCAATTAACATGAACAGAGAACAAAAGGCCTCTTATTCTCAGAGTCTACTGAACCAAGTGGAAACAATGCAGCAGTGTGGGTGTGACTGTATCAAATTAGCCAACTCTCAAATTTAACTCTGCATTGCTGGCTGGTAGCTTTGGGATTATGATGCACTGTATATTCTGTAATCTAATCCATATCCTTTCAACAGTTTTAGAGGGCTTGGAAATCAGATGCAGATTGGAGTCTCCTGTGTGAGAACTCTCAACCACAAATTCAAGGCACACACTATTCTAATCCTCATTTGATATTTTTAGTCCTCTAAAACTGTTGAAAGGGTGCACATTCGATTTGAGAATATATGGCAACTCTCAAACCCCTCATGTCCTCCCCTGTAAAGTGAAAATAACAGTACTCCCTCCCTCTTAGCATTCTGGTTAAGTGCCTATCCTTAGGGTAGGTGACATAGCCAGGCTCAAGAATATGTTGTGCTGGTGGGTGTAAATTTACAGTAAAGATAAACTTCCTGTGCTCTGCAGAAACAGCTTTGTTGAAGAATACAGAGTCATGTGGCTGTTTTGAGTCATGCATGCTTCTCTGGAGGGCAGCTTTTGTACAACTAATCCTCTGCTTTAACAACCTGATTGCAGGTTCAAAAAGTAAATGAAGCCATGAGGATTTTTCAGTCACAAAATCCATAGTACTGACTCCTTCCTCCTTCCCTTTTGTTTTTCTTTAAAAAAGGAAACACATCAGAAGCTGCAGCATAACAGCAATGAGAACCTATAAAAGGCTGGGAGAGGGTGCAGTGGGGCTGGGTGAGTGGGACAGGCAGAGACTGGAGCCTGTAATGGTGTTAGGAGCTGCAGCCCAGCCAGCAGCAAATGCCCAAAATCTGCCTGTATTTCAACAGAGCAATGGCCTGCAAAATCTGCAGGCGAAGGAAATCGTATTCCACATATCTGAGTTTAGAAAACAGTGGGTATGTAATACACACCTAGTACATTTTAGAAATAGTTGCATCAATCTATATGGTAGAATAATCAAAATGTTTGCCTCTGTAATGGGTTAAATTTCAAATAAAACATAATTCCTTCCTGGGAAATGAGCTATTTGATTAAAAAAGAAGAAAAATCATTTGTTGAGCTTCTACTTTGTGCCAGGCTCTTACAGAAAGAGAGTCCAAAACAGTGAAATTGTTCTGAATAGATGTGGGCATATGTAGATCTATGCTAAAGAAATATCTGTATTTATAATTTAACTTCCTGCTAGCATTGGCATTTAAGTGTTGATCCAAATTAATCTCTTTAATGATAGTCCTATGATTATTCTTCGCTGATATTGTCCTTGTGGCTGCTTCCTTTTGATCAGAAGTATCTGAAATTTCTGTACTTCATTATCATGGGTGGGATGTCTTAACCTCAGATTTAATATTCAGAGGCAGTTTATTCTGAATTTTCTGGTCTTCTCTTTTATATGTGAAGGAACTGAGGGATGGTGTTATGAGGTTTAAGGGTCATACCTGAAGATAACAAAAGAAAAATGAGACAACTGTCTTTTTTCAAATTTCTCATCTTTATAGCCTCTTGACTTTTACAATGTGCTCATATTTCATTTGCTCAGCTAACCTTCCACACCCAGATCTAAGTATTATGTACTAAACCAGTGGGAAAGGAAATCCACAGAGTTCATGCTCCTTAGCATATTGATATTCTCTGCTGATTCCATAGGAACAAATTTAATATGAAATTGCACTATCACATTCCAGCATTTTCTAGAGGAAAAAAATTGTCCATATACATCATTGGCTGGGATTTAGCTCAGTTGGTAGAGCGCTGCACTGCAGTCTCTGAGGTCCCGAGTTCAATTCCCAGCACCACAAAAATGGGAGAAGGACCTGGCAATCCACTCCCAAGACAATCCCGAAACGATCAGCCATTGAAAACCCTATGAGGGTCGCTATGAGTCGGATACCGACTCGACAGCACCTAACAGCAACAACAATATACATCTTAGGATTTTACTTGGCTAGCAAAAGAAAATGTGGATTCTTCATTCCAAAAATATGTCCAGCAAGTTTTTTCCATGAAAGGTAAGGTATCTAAAATATGTATCAGAGATTCTGATGACACACACAAAAAAACCAGAATAAGCATCACTCATAAATCCTCTGCCCAGAGTGAACTGTTTACTTCCAATCTCATTTATTTTTCTATTTTATTTTTTATTTACTTATTTGTAGTAGTGAGGATTGAACACAGGACCTTGTGCATGCTAGTCAACCATCCTACCACTGAGATACATTCCAACTCATTTAGATTTTTTGTTTGTACTACTTAGTTTAATTTCTTTTCTTTTTTTCTTCTTCTTTTTCTTTTTTTCTTTTCTTTTTTAAGACAGGCTCTTGGTAAGTTGCCCACACTGGCCTCGCATTTGCAGTTCTCCTGCCTCAGTCTCTCAAGTACCACCATTCTTGGCTTCTATTTTTCTTTTAGTGAAATTGTATTTTACCATAATAATCACTTGGAACCCTAATCTTTTTTTTCATTTAATGGAAAATATTTTCCTATGTCATGAGATGTTTTTTATAATTTTGTCAGCTGCATATGATTCAACTTTATGCATTAATTTAGCTATTGATAAATATTGAAGTCATTTCCATTTTTATTTCTTATAAATGATATTTCACCTAAGAACCTTAAATTTTAAGCTTTGTAAATATTTTTGACTATTTCTCAAGGATGAATTATATGAAGTAGATTTGTTGAGCCAAGGAGTATACATGTATTTAAACCTTTATGTAAAGATTACCAAATAATCAGTGTGTAATATAATTTTTTAGTTTAATCAATAAAAAA
This sequence comes from Pedetes capensis, assembly GCA_007922755.1. Lineage (NCBI taxonomy): Eukaryota > Metazoa > Chordata > Mammalia > Rodentia > Pedetidae > Pedetes > Pedetes capensis. The sequence continues at coordinate 92,594 of VMDO01005287.1, forward strand.
TGGTACTTCATTGATGTATACATTTACAAAATATTTTCCTCAAAGGAAAGTATGTATGGAATAATTATTGTTTCTCATACCACTCTATAAATGGCCTGAGTAAGAAAAGTGTGAAAAAGTCATGTATACTTACCCTCAAGATATGACAAATTGCAAGAGGCTAACAGTGTCTTAACTTGTGATTGGATGAAGGACAAATCAGTTTTTCCATGTCCTTTGTTGATTATATGCAGCACAGAAATCACAGAACACTGAAATCTTTTATTCAAATTACCATTTGAAATTCTACAATAGTCATCATCAATGACTCAACCCATCTAGCCACAAAAGATGCAGAGATCTGCTAAGAAGGATCCATACCTCCTCCAAAAAATCTGAAATCCAAAATGCTCAGAAATCCAAACCTTTTTGAATGATATGTTGTTGCTCAAAAGCTTTAGATTTTGGAGCATTTTGGAATTCAGATAAGGATGCTCAACTTGTATTCAATTATAAGGCTAAGCCACCATTTCTCTATGCAACACTTTAGTTGAGATGGATAATTATGTGTTCCTATACATTGAAGACGAAGGTGCATGTGACGCATACCATGGTATTTTCATTCGCATCATATGGTTGTGAAAGCTGGACATTGAACAAGGGAGACAGGAAAAGAATTGAAGCTTTGAATTATGGTGCCAGAGATGTCCATTGACTACACCACAAACTGCCAAAAGAACCAACAGATCTGTCCTAGAAGAAGTGCAACCAGAGTGCTCCTTGGAAGCAAGGATGGCTAGACTGCATCTTACATATTTTAGACGTGTAGTCAGGAGAGATCAGTCCCTGGAGAAAGACATCATGTTTGGGAGAGTAGCAAGTCAATGAAAAAAAGAAAACCCTCCACCAGATGGACTGACACAGTGTCTGCAACATTGAGCTTAATTGTAAATAAGAACTTGTGCCTGGCACAGAACCGGGAAGTATTTCGATCTGCTGTACAACAGGGTCACTATGAGTCAGACTTGACTTGATGGCACCTAACAACAACAATATACATTGTATGTGAGACTGCCTGTTACCACTCAATATAGCCAATTCTGGCTTCTAAAAAGTTCATAAATTTTTCCAGTAAGGGTATTAAGAAAGTGACATCTCAACATTTTAACTTGTGTGGATATAATGAGGAGTCAAATTGAACATATGTCCATATGTTTCTTGGTCACTTGTATTCTTTTTCCAAAAATTCCCCTCTAGTACCCTCTGTTTTTTTGGTTGTTTTTAATTGGGTTGTTCCTATTTTTCTTTAATTGTTTAAATAAAATTTTAATTACACATAGCGTCTCTCTCTCTCTCTGCCTCTCTCTCTCTCTCTCTGTCTGTCTCAAAACATTTCAACATCTGCATAAAGTTCTATGAATATATTGATTGTGGATTCAAACACTGTCTATTTTTCTTGGCTGATAAGATCCTGTTTTTTTGAAATCGAGTAGCAAGCATGCAAGAATACTAGCCACTGGGCACCGGAACTTGTTTGAGTTATGCACAACAAGTTATGTATTTATGCTCTCTTTGCAGCCCAGGTGTAACAATAGTCTCCTGCCTGGTGAGGATCAGATGAACTCTTGGAACAATGTCAACTGTAGCAACCCTTCCATTTTTTTTTTTCATTTTTATTTAGTTTTAACAAGCTAAAGAAAAAATCTCTTGGTTGTAAATTCTTCACCTTAACTTACCCTTTAGTCTGTGTAAAATGCCACAGTAAATAATTGTGTCATAAGGAATCCATCATCCTAAGCAAAATCCCTTAATCCCCTGCCTGCCAAGAAGTTTTAGAATTCTAATGCATTGAAATCATTCCAAGAATGTTATTAAGCATAAGCAACTCAATGTTCTACATGATTTTTAAATGTATTTTAATTCTCAGTAATGTCGTGTTGGTGGCATCATTTTATAGAAACAGGAAAAATGCTTATAAGATTTTTCCAAGTTAAGACAATTCCTTAGAAAGGGATTGGGCAGTTACCAGAGCTTCTGGTCACCTATTTATTGGGGTTCTGTTCTATGAAGTCATCATATGGTGATGAAGCCCCACAGATAGGAAACTTTGCTCAGTTTACAGTAGCTCATAATTAATCCTGTCCTCCTACATCTGGTTCTCTTTAGAAACTGCAATCTGGTTTCCCCAGCTTATTTCCAACATAAAATACATTTAGAGTCCAATTTTTCTATCCCACACCTCTTCCATTCACATTAATTTTTTATGTTCCTACATCTCCCCCTCAGGAAACAGAGGTGGGAATTTTATTGCAACTGCTTTTCCTCATTACTACAATATAAGAACTCCCAAAACAACAAAGTAATAACAGAATAATGATAGTATCTTACTTTGTTTTCTTTTACTGTAGCAAAACACCTGAGGTAGGTCAAATTATAAAGAAAAAAATTTCTTTAGCTTACAGTTCTAGAGGCTTGAAGTCCAAAACAGGATGACCTCATCTATTGGAGTACTGGTGAGGTCCTCCCACTACTCCATGCATGGTAGAAAAGCAAACGAGCCAGTGGGATTGTACAGAGAGGAGGGAACCAAGGGATCTGGATACTTTATATCAACCTGCTCTTGGGATAACCAACCCAGTCTTGCCGGAACTACATTAATCCCTTGATGAGGGTGGAGCCCCCATGAAGCAAATACCGCTTAAAGCCCCCACTACCTCTCAGTACAATTACATTGGAAATTAAATTTCAACATGTATTTTGGTGAGAAGGAAGCACATCAAAACCATAGAAGTGGGTGCTACGAGCCTCTGAACTCTTCATAGAGAGTTCTGTTTCTAAGCAGCCTGCATGTAAAATGTCTCTAAGCTAAAGCACAGTACTGGATTCTCTTAATTCTCAGAAACTAAATTTTGACACAAAGAAAATGGTAACATTTAGGAGAAAGATGAGTCAGAATGAATCAAGAGCCATGGTTTAAATCTTCCAACATTATTTTGATATTGAACATTAAAAAAATAGTACTACTGTCTTTTACTCCTGTACTCATGCACAAAATAGGAGCACTAGGTTGCGTGGAAAGGGCCCTTCCTCCTTTGTCAAATGCAGTGGCCTGAAGCCCTGGGTCATCTTTGATGCTTTATCCATGGTTTTGTACACCACCAGTGATGCATTTATGTATTATGCTGCATTTTCACAGCTAGCCATTGCTGTTGTGGGCAGCAAACAGTTTCAGAGCTAACGACAATTAAACGAGTGTCAGGGTTTCCCTTTTCCCACTCTGCCTGCGAATAGGTTTTATTGGTTCTATTTCTTTTATTATTATTGAGTGGAAGGGAGGAAATGCTTCCAGAACAGCTGGAGCATCAGCATTACATTAAAATGTCACTGTGAGCTGTGTTTCACAAGCCTCTTGGCACTATCCCTTGAGCAGCTCTCCTCATTGCCATAGCTATAAATTTTGTCTCCTCTCCTCTTCTGCAGTGGGGCTGTCTTCCATAAGTGAGGATGGAATGACCCTTGTTTATCTGCCTGTTTCCCCTTTCTGCCTCCCTCATCATTAAAGATACTTGTAGGGGATAGACAAGAATGTTTCTCATTCCCTCTGCCCAGATCCTCAAAGGGCTGCTTTCCAACCACTTTCCAAATATAGCTGTTTCTTACATCAGATATTTCCAGAAGAGGAGCATGCTCAATTAAGGTGCCATTCCTGGGGTGCAATGTCAGGACTTTCTGAGGCAATTTAAAGTTGTTCCATTTTGTCCTCTCCTTTCTTGAGGCTAACATATCACATTCTCTCTATTACCTCTTTGTTGAAAAAGCAGTTTTCTTACTTGCAGTAGTATCCTTTTGGGGGTGTGGGGCGTGTGTTGAAGATTGAACCCAGAGCCTCATCCATATGATGTCTGTTTTTATTGCTTTTGATGAACTACATAAAATATTAGTAAGAACTCCAAGAAGAAAAGCTTTGGAGGAGAAGGGAGCAGGATGGATTACAGTGAAATATCTTGAAAGGGCTGGAAATGAAGCTCAGTATTAGCTCACTTTGCCTAGCATGGGTAAGGCCCTGGGTTCAGTTCCTAGCACTGAAAAATAAATAAATAAATAAAGTCATTGGAAATTGTTAGATTAAGCAGATTGGAACAGACTCTTTATTACAGTGCCCTAAGATGTCCTATGTGTGCAGTGACAAGGGTGAGAGCAAAAGCATTCCCAGTCAGACATGACCAGTGGATCCTATCACCCTGAGCACCTATTGTACAATCTGGTCTTACAGGAAATGCAGTTTGAAAGAAGCTTAATCACTTTAGTCGTTTGGTAGAAGCTAGAAGAGCTCATCAAAATCATAGTTTACAGGATTTGTTCATCTTTACCAGCACCACTTTGCAGACCATGGGGGAACATGTATTTTCTCTCTGCCTCTATCTTTTGATAACAGAAATAATAGAGTGGGGAACTTCAGGGAACCAGGAGTGAATTCACAGGGGTGAAGTCGGGGAGACTAGGTGCTGGGGTTGATTCTCAACACCGGGCACCCAAATGCCTCAAAAAAACAGTGGTTAAACAAACAAACGAATAACCGAATCCTCCTGAAAAGTCACTACCTGGAAGTCTATGATAATGAACAACTGTCTTTGTTCTAGTTCTTTAGGATGCCTAAATTGATGCTTTCAACCCTATATGGAAGTGAGGAAGAATGGGTGGGAGGGAAGGAGGAGAAAACAGAGTATATATGGAGTCTTCACAAGAGGAGACCAGTCTTTTGGAACTGACGTTAAACCCAGAAATAAATGGTATTTTTTTTTTAACACAGAAATGTAAGGCTTTTGTTAAATCTAGAAGGAAAAAGCAAATGAAATCAAGCAAATTGGTTTCTTTCCAAAAAAGGAAAGTGGTAGAGCCCTTGGAGTGGCCATGGGACATATTAGCTCACCCTGTCGGTTCTACAGAGTCAGGAATTAGTGTGTGGACCTGAAATGGCCATATTGCTGTTGTTAGGTGCCATCGAGTCCAGTCTGACTCATAGTGACCCTGTGAATAGCAGATCAAAACACTTCCCGAATCTGTGCCAGGCACACGATCTTATTTATGTTTAAGCCCATTGTTGCAGACACTGTGTCAATCCATCTGGTGGAGGGTTTTCCTCTTTTGCATTGACCTGCCACTCTCCCAAACATGATGTCCTTTTCCAGGGATTGATCTCTTCTGACTACATGTCCAAAGTATGTAAGATGCAGTTTGGCCATTCTTGCTTCCAAGGAGCACTCTGGTTGCACTTCTTCCAGGACAGATCTGTTGGTTCTTTTGGCAGTCTATGGTATATTCAATCATGGACTGTGAAATGGCCATAGGAACTGAATACTAGGTGAGGTGTGCCCAATGGGGTTGTGTGTGAAGAGGCCTTAGACTGAGTGTGTCTCCTCCAGAGAAGGCCAGGAAAGTTTGGTTTGTACAAATTAAACCTCGCTTTGCTCCATAACAGTGTGAGTGAAGGAAGGAAGAGGCATTTGGGAGTCAGACACAGTTGTGCCAAAAGTCCAACTTGGTCAAATGGTGCCGTCATGTGTTAAATGGGGTTACGATGCCCATGTTGTGGCATTCTGATGACTTTAGGAAGAAAGCCATGTGGTACTTCTCTCACACTATCTTATGGTAGGTGATGAGTGACCACAGAGCACAGGGATCCTGAGCAGGAATGAGGTAAATCAGCATCAGAGGAGCCCTTGTAATTTCTTATATTCTTATTATGAAATGGGAGCAGGCCCGGCATCTCTGCAGACATTGTCAACTGGAGAGGGAGGCCTACACCACTGAAAGTATCCCTGCACAGCAAAGTGCTACCCTGAGGAGTCTCAGCTGGTTGTGATGACAGAAAGATCTGCAATGCAGACACAAAGCTGCCACCTCCTGGCCTACGTGGTGAACTTTGTACCACAAGTGGGACAACCAGGCTTTATGTCTCCCAGTGTGATGGATATGAAGTCACAGCACCTCCTATAAAATATTCTTACAAAAAGAGAAAGTCAAGCTGTAGAGCTAAGTAGCACAAGAAAATACTGAGATCAATTCAGAATGTGGACATTTCACAGAACACCTGCTGTCTCTTCAACAAGTTTATGCATTATGAAAAATAAATATTAGGACTATTCTAGGTTAAAGAAGACTTAAGAGAGATATTTGTCAGAGTGGACTTTGTATCTTGATTCAAATAAAGAAACTAAAGGTTGGGGAAATATTGAAATGGGCTATATATTATATTGCAGCAAGGAATTACTGCCAATTTCATTGGATACAATACTAGTGTGGTTGGTTCCAAAACAAAGTAGTTCTTTCCTAAGAGCACAATTAAGAATGAAATTATATGGAATTTGCCTTAAAATATTTCAATACATGGGAGAAACAAGAATAAGGAAAGAATGGATAAAGGAAATGTGGCAAACAAACTCTACAATTATCAGGTCTTCATTAGTGTGTGGGTGGCTATTTTAGTTTTTCTTCTTTTATGTGTGCTCAGTCTTTTTCATAACAGAGACTTAAAAATAAATTCCTAGAATATTACCTTCTAAAAAATTGTGATTTTTTTTTTCCTCAGCAAGATTTAAGAATCAATTTGTACACAACTGCTATTGAGAAACAAAATGTTGTTAGGGGAAACCAGTGATTACCAGAAATAGACCTTCTTGGGTGTCACTGGCAGGAGAATGAATTGATGTAGCATATGAGAAGGAGAATGTGGTAATAACTTCCATAGGACAAATACCCTTACCCATCATTCCAAGTTCTAGGAATTTATTCTATGAATGTATGTAAAGGTATGCTGTGAAATGTTGTAGGACATTCACTACAATGATATTTTAATAGTGAAGAACTAGAAGAACTCCAATTATCTCTCAATAAGGAACTGGTTAAAGAAATTATCACCATTCAGAAAATGCAATATTTAAGCAGCACTTAAAATTAATGTAGTGGATCTATAATGTTGATGTGAAAATGTTTTCAAGATGTTTGAAGTAAAAGAGATGGTGCTGAAAAGAACAAACTCATTTGGAGTTTAAAAATAGCAAAATCATGAGTTGGGTGTGGTGGGGCGTGTCTGTAATCCCAATGACTCAAAAGGTGGAGCCAGGAAGATCACCAGTTTGAGGCCAGAGGCAGCCTGTGTAACTTGGTGAAACTGTGAGTCAAAAATTTAAAAAAAGAAAATTTAAAATGGGCTGAGGGTAAAACCCAGTGGTTGAGCACTTACAAAGTATGTATAAAAGCTCTGCATTCAAACCCCAAGTACAGCAAAAAAAAAAAAAAAAAAAAAAAAAGCAAAATTAAAAAGTAAGGATACAGAGAAGGAATAGTCATCTTCTAGGTATTGGACTGGCAGGAAAGGCGGTTTTAGCTTGCCATTTTATACATTTGAATGTTTACCATGTGTATATATTATTTTCTACTATAAAAAGGAAAAGAAAATATTTAAACTGAGAGAATAGTACATTCTATTGACTAACTGAGAAAAATCATCTTGAAAATGTAATTAGGAAGATGATTCTTGTAGGCAAAATTTATGAACTTACATAATTTTTATATCTTGTAAAATCATAGACTTTTAAGGAGAGTATTCTTTCTATTGTTGTTGTTAGGTGCCGTAGAGTCGGTATCTGACTCATGGTGACAGTCATAGGGTTTTCAATGGCTGACTGTTTTGGGATTGCCTTGGGAGTGGACTGCCAGGCCCTTCTCCCATTTTTGCGATGCTGGGAATTGAACTGGAGACCTCAGAGACTGCAACTCAGCACTCTACCAATTGAGCTAAATCCCAGCCCATTCTTTCTATGTTGTTGTTGTTGTTAGGTGCTGTCGAGTCGGTATCCGACTCATAGCGACCCTCTGTACAACAGGGGAAACACTATTGTCAGTGCTTCGCTGATGTTCATAGGGTTTTCAATGGCAGATTGATTTTTGGGAGGGGGTTGCCAGGTCCTTCTCCCAAGCCTACAGCTTCTGGTGTTCCCAGGCGGTCTCCCATCCAGATCCTAACCAGGCCGACACTGCTTAGCTTCCGAGATCTGACGGGATCGGGATCGGATGCCACAGGGCTACAGCTGCAGGCATTCTTTCTATAGTGTTGGTTAATTATGCAAAATTATTTGAAACTCAAAGTACTTGGAACTCTTCAAGTGACATATAAAAGATGAAATTATATTGTTTTTTATGTGCAGACTATAGCCAGACTAGGGAAACAAGCCACAGAAAACCCTATGGATAGCAGAGAAGTATTGACGGTAGTGCCGGACATAGCACAGTGTCAGGTAGTGTTGCATCTCTTGTATATACGGTCACTATGAGTCGGACCTGACTTGACAGCACCTAACAGTAACTATGGAAGCAAAACTGGCTTTAAATATGCATTAACTTTTCATATCTAAAAACAAGACTTAGTGCTAGTAGTGCCTACTATACTTCCAGTACTTTTGATGTTCATCATCTCATTGAATTCTCACCATAACCCTACAGGTTGATGGTATCTCAGCTAAGGCTAAGGACATTAGTCAACTTGCTCAAAGTCACATAAGGAAATAATGAGTCAAGAACCCATGGCAATTCACTTGATTTGTCCTGTGTCTGTGTCCTCATTATTTGGGGAAAAACTAAAAGGAGAAAAAAAGGAGAAAAGTATCTGGTCTTTGACTCTTGCCTTTCCTTCTTTCTGGTTTTCTATAACTAGCTGTGCTTTTGCAACTGTATCTTATGTCATAGGAGAAGATACTAACAGAAAGTATAACTGATGTCCAGGATTAATAAAGAATTTATTAATTGATTTTTCTTGGTATTTTCAACAAAACAATTAAAAACTCCTTGACTTATTTTTTCTTGCAGATATTGTGGATGCTTTATCAGACCCAAAAAAATTTCTTTCAATTACAGAAAAGAGAGCAGACCAAATGAGAGCTATGGGCATTGAAACTGTAAGTAGAAATGGTTGATTAAACATTACCGGGTGACAGTGCATACCTATAATTTCAGCTACTTGAGAGGCTGAGGCAGGAGGATCACAGGTTGTAGACCAGAGTCAGCCTGCACAACTTAGTGAGCCCCTGTGATACAGCACTCACCTAGGATGTGCAAGGCCCTAGGTTCAACCATGAGGTACAAAAAAAAGAAGAAAAAAAAAATGAAAGAAAGAAAGAGGGAGAAAAAGAAAGAGAGAGAGATAACAAAGGCAAGTTGGGGAAGTTTGGTTGCCAAACAGTGAATACAAAAGCAAAACATAATAATAAATTAATATGTTAGTTGTTAGGTGCCATCGAGTCGGTATCCGACTCATAGTGACCCTCTGTACAACAGGGGAAACACTATTGTCAGTGCTTCTCTGATGTTCATAGGGTTTTCAATGGCAGATTGATTTTTGGGAGGGGGTTGCCAGGTCCTTCTCCCAAACCTACAGCTTCTGATGTTCCCAGGCGGTCTCCCATCCAGGTACTAACCAGGCCTGACCCTGCTTAGCTTCCGAGATCTGACAGGATCGGATGCCACAGGGCTACAGCTGCAGGCTTAAATTAATATGGCAAGTTTAAATAGGGTTTTCAAACCTGAGCCTATCAATTCAACCATAGTTTCAAGGGTCTACAAGAATGTAGGCCCTGTATTTAATAAAAAAGTAGACACAATCAGAAAAAGCAACTTTATTATCAGTGGCTTAACACATCTGGGGACCTCTGCCCCATTGTAAGTGAAATGGAGACTGTCCCTGATGCTACAAGTAAACTTTAAAGTATAGGGTGTTTTCATAACACTGAAATGCCAACCAACCCAGTTCAGAGAATTAATGAATATGACATTTATTATTCTTTTTTTCACTTACTTATTCTTGCGTCCAAACCTTCTCTCATTCTAGTGTACACTTGTATTATTTGTTTCTTTGTTTTTAAATATTCCTTTTACCAGACACTCAGGTTGGAGCAGAAGCAGCAGCCTATCCAGGAGCTAGAAAAAGAGGATTATCTTGCATGAAAAGGAGTTGGATCTTATTTCTTGACTTGATCCTTTGCCTCATGCCTGAGGAAACCACAAATCTCTACTCTGACTAGGCAAAGATCCTTTAAGAGAGTAGAGTCCAAGAAGAACAGGAGAAGCTGAGGGGTTCAGAGTACATTCAGTAAAGTAAAGATGTGTAAGATATTTGACTTTCAGTGGCCTTTGTTTGGGTTGATGTGAATATTTTTGTTCCAGAGTGACATTGCTGATGTGCCCAGTGACACTTCCAAGAATGACAAGAAAGGAAAGGCCAACACGGCCAAGGCTAACGTGACCCCTCAGAGTAGCTCCGAGCTCAGACCCACCACCACGGCCACCCTTGGCTCCAGCCAGGAAGCCAAGAAAGGTGAGAGGGCTGTTGGGGTCCTTGCTCTTGTGCAACATTGGCCTCTTTCCAAGGAGTCTTTCATGAAGGGATTCAGAACGATTAATTTTGCCAATTTTCATTTTACCATAAAACATAAAAGCAGCATATTCTATTGTGGATTGGACAAGTTGCTTCATTTCTGAGTGTTGAAAAGGGGGTCGATTTGTGCTTCTTCCTGTAGAGCCCCTATGCCTTAGTTACACAAGGTACAACAGCCATAGTTTTAGACAATGTTTAAGTTTAGTGTCCTTTGTGGGAGAAAAAAGAAAAAAACTGACATTAGTAGCAAACTCATCTCTACTCTCTTCTAGATATTGCCATACATAGTTATCTGGACAGGCAGTGGCTCATGAAGCAACAGAGTCATAACTATGTGGACATTTCTGAATTCCTTTACTGAGAGCTTTCCCCAAAACAGAGATAGCTAGGATCTATGATGATTTACTTGTAAAATCATCAAATGAATGTTTGAAGGCCTTTTCCATGTGGTTATATGTGGATGAAACCAAATCCGCCAAGAGGTCTCATCACAGAGAATGGCATGTCCGATGTGGCTGTGTTCGACCACTATGGAGGGAAACAATTGTGTTGGTACTTAGTGGGCTTTCATTCTAACTGGCCAGGTAGCACTAATCCAAAAGTGGTAACTAAATATTTTAAATATGGTCTTTGACCATGACTCATTTACTAAACTCACTCTTCTAACTTGACTAAAAACTTCCTTTTCTCATAATAGTTTCTTCCTCAGTGTATAAATAGCTGTCATTTATACATGAATTCAGTGTCCTTGGTATAAGGGTATCAAGTTGTTCAAAGATTTAAGTACACACAGTGCTGCGGTGTAAGGTAAGAAATGATGGGTTTTCCCAAACCAAAGCAGCATAGTAATTTAGCTGGAAACTAAGTGTGCAGTGAGCTTTGTGAAACAAATTAGAAAATGAGACCACATAAAAAGAATCCAATTTGTACTGGCCCTGCAGCTGTTTATCTGTTCTTCCCTGGAAAGAACATAGAATAAGGTAATGATACAGGCTTTGGGCATTCTGTGCCAGCTTTGTCATTATTAACATTACCACTCAGACAGAGATCGACAGTGGAAAATGAGAGAGTTATGTTAAAGTTCTTGTCTCACACCCACTTGTACATTAAGACATCAGTAATTATAGTGTAAGTGGCCTGAAAAACAATGTGGTGTGACCAGTTTCCAGAGGACAAAAGTGATAGTAGTTCTAGAAGGGCACATGTTTGCATTTAGAGCTGTCTCCTCTTTGGTTCCAAATGAGGCTGCATTTGAAGGAGCCAAGCAGCTGGCACTGCTACTCTGGTCTTTTCCCCAAATCAGCAGTCTCCAACATTTTGACACCAGGGCCCAGTTTTGTGGAAGATGATTTTTCCATGGACTACTGATCTGACAAGAGGTGGAGGTGAGTGGTGGATGAGTGAGTGAAGCTTCATCTCTATTTACATCTGCTCCCCATTACTCACATTACCAGTCCATGGCCTAGGGATTGGAACTCCCCACCCCAGATGACCTGAGAAAGAGGGTCTACATGCTGTTATATTTAGGCATTTTACTCAAGAGACTTGTAAACCTAGTCATAGTTATAGTCATAGTCATTATCATAGTACTAAGTTCAACAAGAAGTGCCTCTATACCTTCAGGGACCTCTATTGATGAGGAAGAGGCTCTCCCACACAATGGCCAGCCCTAATAGGTATAGTGAGGGCTGACTACCCAGAACAGAAGAGCAGAGGACAGCCCTTCCAGCAAGGATCCAAGAGAAAACTCAAAGATGAGATCCCCATTGAGATGGGCCGTGAAACAGGTCTAATTTGAACTGGAAGAGAAGGGTAGAGAAGCTGGGAGAGGGCTTATAGGAGGAATTAACATGAGAACATGTGAAGCAACTAGATGTAGGGAAGAAGGCCCAGGTGATGCTAATAGGTAATGACAAATAGTTCACTGTCCATAGCCTGGAAAGGGTTCTGGGGTTAGCCTAGCAGGTGATAAGGAACAACAATCAGTGAAGCCTTTTAAGATTAATACAGTCTGGGCAGAATTCCTTGACAGTAGTAGATATAAGTGTCATTAAGAATTATGGTACTCATGCTTCTATTACAGCACTTACCACATAGAGACCCTATGTACAACAGAACAAAACACTACCTGACACTGTTCCATACACAGGATCTCTTTAAGTTTGAGCCCAATATTGCAGTCACTGCATTTCTTCTCATTTTGAGACATGGCATGTCAGCACAAGGAGCTCCCAGGGGCTTTACTCCATTCCCATCATTAAGATCAACTCTACTTTGAGGAAACAACTCTTCCTCAGTCATTTCTTGACTATTTTCCAACCTGGAGAGCTCATCTCTTAGCGCTATATTTGATGGTGCTTCTCTGCTATTTGTAGGATTTTAAATGGCTAATTGTGTCGGGAATGGGCTGTTTGGTCCTTCTCCCTGGTCTGTCTTAGTCTGGAAGCTCAACTGAAACCTGTCCACCATGGATGGCCTTGCTAGTATCTGAAATACTGATAGCATAGCTTTCAGCTTTACAGCAACACACAAGCTCCCATAGCACGACAGGCCGACAGATATGTGTGGGATATTATGCTTATAGAGTGTTATTAGAGAAAGAGGTAATGCAGGTGAAACCATACTTCATTGTCAGTGTGTGCCTGGCATCATGCCTAGGAAAAGTCTAGCAGTGTCTTTTCTTAGTGAATAAAAGGCTGATGAATGAATGCTAGTGCCAAGGAAGACTGGGATTAAGCTAGAAGTTGTTGTTGTTGTTGTTAGGTGCCGTCAAGCCGGTATCCAACTCATATGGTTTTCAGTGGCGACTGTATCGGGATTGCCTTGGGAGTGGATTGCCAGGCCCTTCTCCCATTTTTGCAGTGCTGGGAATTGAACTCAAGACCTCAGAGAATGCAGGGCAGCGCTCTACCAACTGAGCTAAATCCCAGCCCTAAGCAAAAGTAGACAAGGCAATCCCGAAACAGCCATTGAAAACCCTATGATGGTCGCTATGAGTTGGATACTGACTCGACAGCACCTAACAACAACAACAACAGACAAAGGAAAGAAGAAAGGAAGGGAAGAATAGAAGCGAATTGGCAGCTTTGAAATGGACATTTGGGAGAAAAATGCTATGTGGTAACTGAGAGTCTTCAAAGTCCAGTCCCAGAGGTAGATGTGAGAGAAGCAGAGGAGTTGAAAGGAGGAACTGCTTTTGATAAGGAAGACAATTTTGGTCCTGGACTTCATTGATGTCAAGCTGTTGCTTATACATCTGGATAGAAACATGTGATAGTGTATCTGTGGAAGATTGAGAGGAAGAAAGAGGGACAGAGAGGAGGCAGGGGAATAAGGATACTTATGCACAATGATTGGAAAAAAAGAAAGAAAGAACAGAGGCCTATAAGAATTTGTTTTGAGAATGAACTATAGATAGTTCCAGAGAAGTTATGACAACAAAATCACTGTTGAACTGGGAAGGCTTGAATGATGAGGATGGAAACCTAGCTAGAAAAATGTGATATAAAATACTTGTTCTGATGAACAGTAGCATGTCAGAGAAATAGAAGGAAGACACAAGAGAGGGTTCATGGTGAAACAAGACCCTGAAGAACAGCTGATAGGGAGAGGTTGGGGGACGTGAGTAGAGTGGACAACTTTTGCTGCAAATTCCTCTGCAGGTGAGGATGAGGGAAGTTCTAAGCTGCTTCTCCTAGACCTATAGACAAATAGCAATTACCGCACTTATACTATATTTTCTTTTTCATTTTAAGAACAAGAGATTAGGCCATGTGTGGTGGCTCATGCTTGTAATCTCAGTGACTAGGGAGGCAGAGGTAAGAGGACTGCAGATTTGAGGCCAGAGGCAGCCTGAGTAACTTAGGGAGACCCTATCACAAGATAAAATTTTTTTACAAAAATGGACGGGGCGGGGTGCAGCTAAATAGAGCATTTGCAAAAGCATGAGTGAGACATTGGGTTCAACCCCTGAGTCGGGCATAAAAAAAAAGAAAAAGAACTAGGGATTAAGAAAATTTAGCTCCTACTTAATTTGTAAATTATGATTTGAGGGAAAACAAGGGTTTGATTTGCTTAGTTTTGTTTTCATACTACTGGGTGATGAACCCAGGGCTTCATACATGCTATGCAAGTGCTCCATTATTGAGTCACACTCTAGTCCCCTTTTATATTTTTTTAAATTTAATTTTGAGGTGAAGTCTCACTAAGTTGTACAGGCTACATCCGGCTTTGAATTCATGATCCTTCTCCCTCAGCCTCCCAAGTTACTGGGATCACGTGTGTGCTCCATGCCACCCTGCTACAAGTTACTTTTAAGGAGCTACGTAAATAGGAACAATACCTTCATAGAGTAAAACTTCAATTAGCCAGAATATTAGAAGTCCAAAGCCTGTTGCTTAATCTACTTTCATACCAGGGGAGCCATAGACCCACAATAGCCCAAGGCAGTAGCCTATAGTCATACATGGGTATACAAATCTACTTAATTTAATTTAAGCTTAAACATTAACCCTTGAGTTCCTTGATCATGCTGGCCACATTTCAGGTGCTCAAGAGCCACATGTGATTGGTGGCTCCCAATTGGACCCCTCACACATGGGCTCTTTCCATTATTTCAAAAGTAATATTGGTCAGACTGCTCTAGGCATACAGATGAAATTGAACATGCACCAATTCCTGTTCTGTAAAATGTTTTTTTTTTCTAATTAATCACTTGAAGAATCAAAATTTTTATAAGTTATTTGTGTTTTCTTCAACAATGCAAAATATGGTTTAGGGAGATGCATGTTTTTGCAAGTTCCTATTTATTAGTTGAACTAAGAACAAAACAAGAAAAAAAAAGTCTTGACAGTCTAGGTGAAGTTCTTGTTATGGTTGTTGTTTGGTGCCTTTGAGTCTGGT
The DNA here is from genome assembly GCA_007922755.1 of Pedetes capensis. Lineage (NCBI taxonomy): Eukaryota > Metazoa > Chordata > Mammalia > Rodentia > Pedetidae > Pedetes > Pedetes capensis. The sequence continues at coordinate 107,904 of VMDO01005287.1, forward strand.
CCAACTCATAGCAACCCTGTGTACAACAGAATGAAACACTCCCCAACACTGTGCCATGCCCAACACTATGTCAGTGCTTCCCTGCTATTCATAGGGTTTTCAATGGCTGATTGTTTCCGGGGGCTGCCAGATCCTTCTCCTATTTTTGCAATGCTGGGGATCAAACCCAGAGCCTCAGAGAGTGCAGAGCAAGCACTCGACCAACTGAGCTAAACCCCACCCCTGGTGAATTGCTTAGCATTTGCTAACTCTATGGAAGACCTTGCATGTTCCCCAAACCCTGTGTGTTCATTATACAGACAAGAGAACTGAGACCCAAGGATATGAAGCTCTTAGCCCTACTAGGATTCACTCCCCTGCTCTATACCCACCACCTCTTGCTCACTGTCTTCCATAAGGCAGGGAGGTAGCTTGTGACATCATACACAAGAGATCAGAGAAGACCCCTGTATATCCTCATCACCCTCTCCTAATATGTTACAGATCCCAACACTGATTCCTCTCAGCCTTCCCACCCCACACTGGATATGCAAATATTCTTAAAATGAATCAACTTGAAAAACAAAAGCCTGAGACTTCAGGGCTATCCTTTCTGGATACCTGGCCTCTGGGATTCTAATGGAAATCAATTATAGTATAGCATACACATTCATTTTGTTTGCCTAAGATAAAAATCTAAAGTCAAACAGAACCTACTCGGGAATCTACAACTGTGGTTGCCATGACAATACCTGGGCCAGTGTTAACTCAGCGGGAAGTCTTAGTGTATCACTCCAGGTTCTCACAGCAGCATCATGTTATACAGTGGTTTGATTTCAGTGTTTCCTGCATGTTAAAGGCATTGCCGCACTCCATAGCATACTGCTTTAAGGCTAAGATTAAATTTGGTAAAAAGAAACTAAAAGAATAGTTTTGTTCTTTAGTGATGATCAAGTTTGGAGTAGAGTTGGGAGTAAGTTGATTGATATGAAATGCGTTGAAATACAAAGATTAAAGTAACTGTAATAGATACTATTGTGCCTGACCAGATCCCCTTTATGCGGTCATTTAGGCCATCCCCCAGCTGCTAAAAGTGTTGGCTGATTAGGAATTATAGCTGTTCCTTCTGAAGAATTGACCTGCCACTGTGGGAGTTCCCTTGCCTAGCAGGTTTTATAAAACGTTGGGCTTTCAGCCTCCCTTCATCCAGAGTGACTCCTGAGAGCCATTTATACCAAAGAGCTGCCTTGGAGGATCCTGACTTAAAGACCAGGGGCACCCTAACATATGCGAGTCCCTGGGTTCAAACTCAATACCACATAAAGAAAATATGAAAGGGACACTCCCATAGGATCAGCCGAAGACTGGGTTTCAGCTAGAAATACACCCTGCCTCCCTACCTTCTCCCTGGCAACAGGCTGCTCTCTTAGAGCTTTCTCCTGAGAGTCTGCCCTCAGGAAATCACGTGCACAGTAATCTGCTACTAGTATCGAAACTAAGACACGAAATATTTCAATGGTTTAGTTAAATGCTTTGTAATAGGAATTTAAGGTATCTGTATTTATAACAATACATGTAAATCTGCTTCAAAATCTTTAGATAAGATTTTAAAAATAAATTCTACATGACCCATTATTCTGTCTGATTTTTAATATGAACAGTGACTTTTTTGTGACTTTTTTAAAGGTATTGACCTTATCCCTCAAGTGAGGATAGAAGATTTAAAGCAAATGAAGGTAAAATTGCTTGACCATTTTGAAAGCGCTCTCTTACTATGCATATTGGCAAAACTCATGTTTTTTTCTCACCAAGTGTAATCATTCTGATTACAAAAAAGGCTTATTTTCTATTCCTCTTTTTCCTCCCACAGGCTTACTTGAAGCATTTAAAGAAGCAGCAGAAAGAGTTAAATTCTTTAAAGAAGAAGCATGCAAAGGTACTGTATCTTTTCTATTTATGTCTGTGTATTTCATGTTGTGGCTTATTTGCATTTTAGGTATCTAATGAAATTCTACAGCTTCTATTTGTGTTATATATGGATGAATCATGGGAGAAGGGTGTGACAATCCACTCCAGAAACAATCCTGAAACAATCAGCCATTGAAATCCCTTTGAGGGTCGCCGTTTCACACCTGACCTGACCGCATCTAACAGCATGAATGAATCATTCATAGCCAAAAACACTCCTTAGAAGCTAATCCTAGCCAAAAAGGCAGCAGTACCATCATTTTCACTGGTTAGCAATGAAATTAAAATGTAGTTTTTTGAGGACTAGTCATCACTGATTTATAGTCTGTATTTCTAACAGTTGTTTCAAATGTATAGCAAAGCTTCTCCCATTTAAAGATGGTTGTTGTTAAGTGCTGTCAAATCATAGAAACCCTATACAACAGACCAAAACACTCCCTGACTGACACCGTGCCACACCCAGCAGTATTGTCAGTGCTTCTCTGCTATTCATAATGTTTACAATGGCTGATTGTTTTGAGATTGCTTTCGGAGTGGATTGCCATGCCATTTCCCCAAATTTAAAAATTATGCCACTAATAATGTTATTTTATAGAAAATATTGGCAATAGTATGACTATTGAAGACCACCGCACAATCTTAGCAGCTGGTTGGCTAAATTCCCTGGGTCACTGTCCAATACTTAACCACACAAAGTACATGGAGTCAGTTGCTAGCAAGCTCTGAATTCCCACTCGTGCCACCCAGAGAGGGAAGACATTTCACTTCTCCCCAGGGTTATATAAACCCTGTCCAAGGAACCTACTTCTGAAATTTATTTATTTTTCCTTTTCACCTGTAAGACATCTTGTTGACAGAGATCAGGAGACATTTTAAGAGCAAGCTGCAAATTTGACAGAAGAGCAAGAGGTAGCCCCAAGAAAATTCTCCAGGAGGTTGAAAAACTTCCCAGCATTGAAACAACACTGTTCCTTCTAGTCCTCCTTCACACAGCAAGGAGAAAAATGCAATATCACTTTCCTTCCTATGATATATACAACAAATGCTGCTGCTGGAAGGATCAAGTGTGTCCTTTTCCATGATGAGCAGTAAGAACAAAAGAAACTTTATTTTTTAGTTTGAAAGGACTTCTGAGTGCTTTAAAACTAATCTTACTTTCTACTTTACACTCTAGCCCAAGCCTCACAGCAAAGCGGGTGCTCACTGCTGTCTGTGAGTGATGTAACTTTGCTAAGATGCAAAAGACCTGGCCAAGAAGATTGTCATATCTTTAACAGTTGTACTCCTTTGGAAGATCAGACCTAAGCCTGGCCTGTTAATGTTTTTCTTTTATTTAATTGATGGTCCACTGTATTTACTGATACAGAAGTCAATTCAAAGACTGTTCCTAAGTTTCATAAGTAATTCTATTCAGTGGGATTCTGTTCTTTGCCCAATGGAAACATGTCACAGATTTTTATAAATGTGTGTCTACTGGAGACAGAGATGTTTAAAGTAGAGATTTCTGTATTGTTGCTTATTTTCAGTAAGGTAGAATATGGAAAAAGGATGGGATTTAGCTCTGTTGGTAGAGTGCTTGCTATGTATGCTCTGAGACCCTGTTTTTGATCATCAGCACCACAAAAAATGGGCAGCCCACTCCTAAAACAATCAGCCAGTGAAAACCCTATGAATAGCAGAGAAGCACTGACATCGTGCCAGGCATGGCACAGTGTCATGGAAAGTTTCATTCTGTTGTAGGGTTGCTATGAACTCTGTGGCACGTAGCAACAGAGAGAGAAAGGGGGGGGAGGAGATAAGAGAAAATGCAACTAAGATGACTTTAATTATTAGGAATGGATTTGATACCCATTTGCCACAGCACTGTGTAACAAATTTCCCTTGCATTTAAACTGAATCTGTCATTGTGCAAGCAACTTCAGTGACCTTTGGGCTAGTGGGAAACATAATGTTTTGGCATCATTTAATATTTCCTTGAGGCATGATGAGGAAATATACTATGACTGATAATAATAATGGTAACAGCCACTAGAATCTCTGCATTCCCGGTGTCTTCAAAATGCAATGCTCAGCGCTTTACATACATTGTCTCCTTTAACACTCCCTACCCTGTAAGGTAAATTCTTATGTCCCCATTTTGCATATGAGGCAATTTAAGATTAGGGAGTTAAGCCATTTAACTGATGTCGCAGGGTTAGAGAACAGCAGAGCTGATAATTGAACCCAGGTCATCTGAGTTTAGAGCCCATTCTTTTAGTGCATCATTTGTGAAGGGTTTTGGATGATTCAGTAAGTAAACAAGAACCCCCTTGTGGAGTCAAATGCAAAGGCAACACATGAAATATTAATGGAATTCTCTAACCACTTTGGACAGTGTCAAGGTACTAGTACGTAGGCAATTACCAAGGAAACGTGCTCCTTAATTCTTTAGAACTTGACCTACATCCTACATATAAGGGTGTGTTGATTCTCTTGTCTAACATTGAGTCAAACTGAGTCCAGCCTGACTCACATTAGTTAACATTTCTGCTTCATTGGGAATGTGGAAAAGGTGGGAAATTGTTTTTCTGTGGACAACTTAGACGTGATGTTAGTAGACCTTCCTCTTTACACTTCAAGATGCCTTGGGCTTTGTTCTATCCATTTTCTTCTCTCCTTTGGAAGGGAGGAATTCACATCATTCAATAACCACTAGATCCCATATGGCTAGATGAATCTAAATTACCTGTGTTCACAGAAAATAACTTCAAGTTATTTAAAGCACCCACATTATAATAGAATGTCATAGATGATTTTGTTGTTGTTGTTGTTGTTGTTGTTAGGTGCTGTTGAGTTGGTGTCCAAATCGAAATGCTTTATTGTCATGCTTCTATACTATTGATAGGGTTTTCGATGGCTGATTGTTTTTTGGAAGTGGGTTACTGGGTCCTTCTCCCAAGCCTGGTGCTTCGAGGTGGTGTCCCATCCCAGTACTAACCAGATCTAACTGTGCTTAGCTTCGGAGATCTGACGGGATTGGACACCACAATGGTATGGCTGCAGGCTAGAAGATTTTAAATCTCCCTAAATCCTAATGCCTGAATTTTTATGGACTTTCCTAATAGCTTTAGTGCTTTAGTGTGCTTTCTTTTTTTTTTTTTTGAGGAAGCATTAGTCTTCAAAATTCCCTAAAGTAACAGCTGAAGTGCCACAATAAAATACATAGTACTTTGCTGCTGCTTTTCACAAGCATGTCTGAGCAGGAGGCTGCATTTCATTGCTTGTTTTTCATATTCTCATACACTTTGGAAGTTGAAGTCACATGTGTGGAATTATAAGCTTATGAATGAATGAATTCCCTCTTCTACTTTAAATACACAGAAGACCCACTTTCCCAATTTGTTATCCAGCCTGCTTTGGCAGTATAATTTATGAAATCTGAATTCTGGAGTCTTTTATATAAAACTATTATGACTAGTAAGACTAACATTTATATAGTACCACTAGTTTTATACGCTGAGCAAATAATCCGAGAAGCTGGACTTTATGAGGAAGAACGTGGCATCAAGATTGGAGGAAGACTCATTAACAACCTGCGTTATGCAGATGACACCACTTTGCTTGCTGAAAATGAAGAGGATTTAAAACATTTACTGATGAAGATCAAAGATCATGGCCTTCAATATGGGTTACGACTAAACATCAACAAAACAAAAATCCTTACGACTGGGTCAGCACGCAACTTCACATTAAATGGAGAAAAGATTGAGGTTGTCCAAGATTTTACTTTGCTTGGCTCTATAATCAACACCCGTGGAAGCAGCAGTCAAGAAATCCAAAGACGCATTGC
>VMDO01005288.1:0-113488 GCA_007922755.1 Pedetes capensis
AAAGAAAAGAAAAGAAAAGAAAGAAATAATTAACCTTTATTATAACTCCTTGATAGTCCCGGATATTTAAAACCAAGACATTGTTACTTTGAAGAAAAATTTAAAAGCTAAGCAAATAAAAATCCAGCTCATATTCTTAACCACTACAATCAGATACCTGAAACAAAAGCAGGCCCCAAATGAACATGTTCTTGTTTGGGTTTCCTTTTGTTCTTGCCAGACTTGACTCCTGTGTTCAACTATTCCAGGAAGAGAAAAGTAAAGTCCAGAACACAAAACTCAAAGTTCCTGCCACTCTGATTTTCTTCTTTTTGTAGACGTGATAAAATTTAAGGAGATATCTTCACAGCCCTCACACACATACACACACACACACACACACACACACACACGCGTACACACACACACTTAACAAAATTAAACAAAACATCTCTGTGTAAGTGGATGAGCATTCATCTATAGCCATTTGTCACATAAGGTGTCACATAAGGGCTCAAGAAGGTGCCCATGAGGAGAGTTATAACCACAGAAGGTAAAGAATTGGTAGAAAAAGAAGGTAGAAAGGATTGGTAGAGAAAGAGAATGGAAAGAAAGTACTTTGAAAGGAAATAGCCCCCAACATGCTATGCTGGAAGAATGGAGTGGAGCTAGAGTGGAGCTGAGGAGACAATTGTACCCTAAGAGAATGAGCAAGACCAAAAACGTCGACACAGAACTTGCTAACAAGACGAAGGAGAAGCGGCAGAAGGGAAGAATGAAGCTGGTCATGGAAGTGACTCAGGAGGTAGAAGGGGGAGGATCTTAAGTTTGAGGCCAGAGGCAGCCTCCATAGTCTAGTGAGACCTTGTTTCAAAATTAAAAATTTAAAAGAACCTTTTAAAAGGAGGTGGAGGATGTAGCTCATTGGTAGAGGGCTTGCAAAGTATGTCTGAGGCCCTGGGTTCAGGTCCCCCAGTACTAAATAAAAAAAAAAAAGTACTAAAAAAGGAGGAAGAAGAAAGAAGAATAGAGAGAGATAATTGCTTGAGGGATGCTCAATTTCTGTCTTTCTTTCTTTCTTTTTTTTTCTTTCTTCACCTGTATACTTGAAACTTGCTCTAAGGAAATTAGTTTGTTAGAACAGACTATAACCACCTCACCTAGAAAAGGAGGCTGGTAGCATAACCATACAAGTTTCTAGGTTTTGCAGTCAGCAAAACTGAGTTTGCACCTCTTCTCTATTATTATCTCTATATCTTAGACTACTTGGGGTACTACTTATTTTCTGTGAATGTTTTGGGCAAATGTTTTTCTCTAAATCTCATTTTTCCACCTATAAAATTAGGAGATAATAATGTTATCAATTTTGTTGAGCTGCTCCATAATCTTATTTTTTCAAAACCAGAAGTAATCCTGATATACTCTTCTCTCTTTCTCCCTCCCTTCCTCTCCACCCCTCTCCCTTCCTTCCTCATCCTCCTCTTCCACCTCCTCCTCCTCCTCCTCTTCTTTCTTCTTCTCTCTCTCTCTTTCCCTCTCCCTCTCCCTCTCCCTCTGACAGAGTTTTCCTATGTAGTCCAATCTAGCTTCCACCTTACAACCCTCCTGCCTCAGCTTCCCAGGTGTGAGATAACAAGTGTGTACCACAATACCTGGCTTGTGAATCATTGTATCAAAAATATTAATGGATAGCTTAGTCTCTGATGGAGCTGAACCTAGTTTGGATTATAAAACTGGGTTAGTTTAAAGTAGTCTTAACACTTTGAAGTCTATAAAACATTTGTTGTAGTCAGCAACTGAGGCAGGATAGAAAGATAGGGATGTTTCAGGGACATGGAAAGGGAAAGAGCTTTCACCTCAGGATCTGGTTTGAATCTCACCAGCTAAGAGTTGAGAACTTGGACACAACTACCAAGAAGACTTCTGTGAGGACTGACTGCATAGAGATGTTACTTTTGAGAGGCACTTTAAATAATGAAAATGTTAAAATAGCAATAAGCCATGGTTGTTATTGTTGTTAGGTGCTGTCTGTCGGGTCGGTATCCTACTCATAGTGACCCTGCATACAACAGGTGAAACATATTGTCAGTGCTTCTCTGCTGTTCATAGGGTTTTCAATGGCAGATCGATTTTTGGGAGTGGGTTGCCAGGTTGCTCTCTGGGAGCACCTGGTGTTCCCAGGCAGTCTCCTATTCAGGTACTAATCAGAACCGACACTGCTTAGCTTCTAAGATCTGACTGGATTGGATGCCACAGGGCTACCTCTGCAGGCAAACCATAATTGGAGTCAAAAATACATGAAACCTTTAAATTTTGCCTTCCCCTCTGTAATTCTGTCTTTCTTTGAGACATGCCTGGGCAACTCCCTGATGATTCTTTTCTTAAACCAATGCATAATCTCATTTTACTAAAGGAAAACTCTTCCAATAGTAAAACCTAAATAATGGAATTTCTTCTTTGGATCTTATTGGCACATCCTCAGCCAGTGACCTTACTAGGCTCATGTCCTACCAGGCACCCAGAGCTAGGCACCCAGGACTGACATCCTGACATCACACAGGGTATGCCCTAGGTTAAATAAAACTGAAGGGAACATGTGCACCTCCCTCTTTTTGGCTCCAGGGCTTTGCTCCCTTAGTAAGTTCTTGTCTGTGTGTTGGATACCTATCTCTTTCTCTCTCTGACTGCCCATATACATTCTAAATTGAGAATTTAATAAGCTCTGTAACTTTGTTTCACTCTCTCTGGCTCTTCCTGAAGTTCTTTTCTGTGGCAAAGCCACATACCTGGGTTAACCTGAGTGGAGTTCCAAACTAGGGTAACTCCTTAGGCTAGGTGGTCACACTGAGCTGTACCTCTCTGTTGTGCCACTGGTGATGACGTAATCACCATGACAAACATCTATCTTTTCAGAAGGTCTATAAAATTTGAAATCCATGCTAAAAGTCAGTATAATTTCAAATTTATATGTGTCCCTCATTAAAACAGAAGAGAGGAAAGGAGGAAGGGAGGAGAGAGGAAGAAAGGGGGAGAGGAAGAGTGGGGGAGAGAGAGAGAGAGAGAAAGAGAGAGAGAGAGAGAGAGAGAGAGAGAGAGAGAAATTAAAAATAGTGATTATTTCAAGAAGAGTTTTATTGTTGGTCCCTAGGAAAAATTGAGAAACTGGCCTTGCTTATATTCTCTGGCAAATTAGATCTACCTGGTAGAGATCTGAATGGCTTAAGAAGTTCAGACTCCTATCCCACTACCATCCCTGAACTTCACATTCTCAAGTTCCTATGAATTCAAACCAGCTAACAACATTCAGAATCCAAACAGTACTATAAAAACTCATTTCTTCTGGTTTTAAGACAAAAGATTAAATAATGCTAAGAATGTTGCAATTTGATTCCAAATGTGCTTTATATATATATATAGAAAAATAGTCATTCCTAGAGTAGCTACCATTCCAAACCAGGCTATATCCCATGACTTCCCATATAAATTATAACAAGAAATTAAGAGACAATGATAACATTCTATAAAATATGGCTGAAAGTATCTCAATAATAAAATTATATTTAAAAAACAGAAGCTATATTTCCTTCCCAAACACATAAAGATAGAACCACTTCACCAATTGTTGTTGTTGTTGTTAGGTGCCGTCGAGTCGGTATCTGACTCACAGCGACCTTCATAGGGTTTTCAATGGCAGACTGTTTCGGGAATGCGTTGGGAGTGGATTGCCAGGCCCTTCTCCCATTTTTTTGTGGTGCTGGGAATTTAACTTGGGGCCTCAGAGACTGCAGCGCAGCGCTCTACCCACTGAGCTAAATCCCAGCCCCAATTACTATATATACTTCACCAATTAGACTATATAAACTTAAAGGTTCTTTCTGGATCTGAAAGGTCCTGAACTCTATTCTGCACATGAGAACCAATTTAACTGAGGGTCCAGTGACTTCTTGTTCTCATTAATCCAGAATAGAACTAGAATTGTTGTCGTTAGGTGCAAGGAATCATATCTGACTCATAGTGAAGCTAACTACAACAGAACAAGAGGCCACCCAACACCGTGGTGTGCACATAATCTTTTTATGCTTGAGCCCATTGTTGCAGTCACTATGTTTCTTCTCATTTCGAATCATGCCACATCAGCAATGAAGTCCCATGGGCTTTACTACATTCCTATTATTACAGTCAACTCTAATTTGAGGAGGCAACTCTTCCCCAGTCATCTTTTGAGTGCCTTCCAATCTGGGGAGCACATTTTCTAAGACTGTATCTGAGTGTTTCTCTGCTATTGATAGAGTTGTCAATGGCTAATTATTTCAGGAGTGTGCTTCCAGGTCCTTATCCCTAGTCTGTCTTAGTCTGGAAGCTCAGCTGAAACCTTACCACCATGGTTGGTATCAGAAATATTGATGACATAGCTTTCAACATCTCAGCAACATGCAAGCCCCCACAGCATGACAAGCTGACAGACACTTAAGAGAGAGCTAGAATAGGATTTACCAAATGAATCTTCTGGAATATCCTGTGACTATCAGATCTGAAATTTAGACCTATATATAGTTTCAGGCTGATGGTGTTATCTTTGCCAAGGCCAATTGCCTAAAAATTTTGCAGCATTTAAATATTTAATGTAAGAATCCCAGAAAGCCAGGTGTGGTGGCACACGCCTATAATCCCAGCAGCTTGGGAGGCAGAGGTGGGAGGATCACAAGTTTGAGACCAGAGGCAGTCTGCTAACTTAGCAAGACCCTGTCTCAAAAAGTGGAAAAAAAATGGGCTGAGGGCACAGTTCAGTGGTCCAGCACTTACAGAGCATGCAAGCATGAGGCTCTGGGTTCAACCCCCAGTACTGCAAAAAAAAAAAAAAAAAAAAAAAAGAATCCCAGAAATGTAATCCTTAAGCAGTCTGGAAGATCGTTCTGCAATGTAAAGTGCTGAACTTTTGTATAGACAAAGGTCATGAAGGACCCATTATGAGGAAAAAGAGAATGTTATATACATTGAGAACAAAAAAATCAGTGCAATTATGCTCTTTATAGATAAAGAGACACATAAAGAATTATAGTCACGTCTTCAATAGAGTCATGTAGACAATGAATTCATTCAACACAAGTGATCAAAGAATGAATAATTTTGTGCATGATTGCTTTATTTAGAAAATGAGATACCTACATCCCAGCACTAAAAATTAGATGAACTATATACCTAAACAAAGAAGCCAAAGAGGCTTACGTTGACAGCCAAAGGTGGTTGGTAACATTCCTGTTTGTTTGTTTGTTTGTTTTTTCTGTAACTGAGGAACTAGATTTTTTTTTTTTAATGACACAAGAGTTGGCAAGTATTTATCAGATACAATACGAAAAATCTTAGTAATAAAAGAAACAATATTAGGGAAACTACAGAAAATTAAAAATTTTTGCACATTAAAAAACACTGTTAATAGAGTAAAAAGGCAATCCTCAAATGAAAGAACAAGTTCATACATCATGCATCTCATAAACAGTTAATGCCTGAATTTTTTAAATACTACAACTTAAAAAAGAAAAAAGATTAAACAATGGGCAACAGATTGAATAAAGATTTTTGCCAAGATGCACAAATGGCTAATAAACTAGAAAAAGATATTAAACATTACTGTTTTGCTAGGTGCTGTTGATCAGGTCTGACTCATATTGACCCTATATGTAATAGAATGAAACACTAACCTGACTCTGTGCCATACACATGATTTTTTTCTTATGGTTGAGCCCTTTGCTGCAGCCACTGTGTTTCTTCTAATTTTGAGTTACGCAGCATCAGCAAATGGAGGTCACTGGGGCTCTCTCTACTCCTTGCCCATCATTAAGGTAGACTCTGTTTGAGGAAGCAACTCCTCTCCAGTCATCTTTTGAATATCATCCAAACTAGGGGGCTCATTTTCTGGCACTATATCTGACAGTGCTACTCTGTTATTCACAAGGTTTTCTACTATTATTATTAATATTAATATTATTATTATTATTATTATTATCATTTATAAATGTTGGTGGGGTACAGAGTAAAAAGACTTTTGCTACCTCATTATGTTTTACAGAACCGTATTTCCCATGTATTGATATGTTGTTGTTGTTGTTGTTAGGTGCCGTCGAGTCAGTATCTGACTCATAGCGACCCTCATAGGGTTTTTAGTGGCTGAGTGCTTCGGGATTGCCTTGGGAGTGGATTGCCAGGCCCTTCTCCCATTTTTGCGGTGCTGGGAATTGAACTCGGGGCCTCAGAGACTGCAGCGCAGCACTCTATGCACTGAGCTAAATCCCAGCCCCATGTATTGGTATAGATTCATCATATATTTTGAGATTTTCCTCTCCCTCTTTTCCCCTCTACTTTATTTCTACACCCGCTTACCCATTTCCCAATCCTCACTCTCACCCACTGACCCCCTCCCCACTTCTTTCAACTTTGTTTATATTTTCCCTTCAAGTGAATGTCTTATTCATCTACAGGAATAAATATGACTAAGGTGTTAGGACTATATGACAGTTTTGGAGTTGAAACCATGGTCTAGAAAAGGCATGTCCAACCTGTAACCTGGAAAGTTAGTAATGCAGCCCCACAAAAATCTTTTACTATCATGTGTTTTATAGCATTTATTTTTTGTGTGACCCTCCTCCTTACATATGTGCACTAACCATATTATATAATTTATGTGGCCCAAGACAATTCTTTACTTGATGTTGCCTAAAGCTCAGACACCCTGAGTAGAATCTAATGTCATATAGCAGCAGTAGGTTTAATTTCATGTCATTTCTAGTAATTCAGGTCATTTAAAATGCACCTCTCGTCACACAATGACTTTGCAAGCAATACAGACATGAAGAAAGCCGGATAAAGAGCTCAGTACAGTGGCAGAACTGTTCTTGGGATCAAATGAACTCCAGGCAGGAAAGCTCATGGTCCCTCTGTTTGGGAGCCCTTAAAAATCACTTGCAAAAATCATTTTTCTTTTGAATATTAATAAATCTTACCCTTTCTTTTTAAGAAATCAACTTCTAATATCTTCATGTATAAATTGACTACAGACTGAAAGTCTCTTTCAAACTCTAAGGATTTAAGTTCACAGTCTCCTTTAGAATTCTGGTAAGATAACCAGCTGCCTCAAAATTAGGAGCAGCTATATTTCTAATCAACCTCACTCTCTTTCCTCCCAAATCAGCCCTCATTAATCAGCAAAGAGGGTGTCCTCTGTGGGTTGCCACCAGCTGCACTCTTACCCAGGGGAAATTGGTTCCCTCTGGCTCCATCATAAATTGTCTACCCTTATTTCATGGCACAACTGGCATCCCTTGACATGCAATACCAGGCTTTTGTCTGTGTAAGGCTTGGACTTACACTCTGTCCTCTGCTCTGCCCTGTCCAGCAGGACCAGTGCATTGCCCACATTCTCTGGTCACCTGACTCCCAGGTGGGCCTAACAAGTGGGAAACACTGGTGAGTGATGGGGTCTGGGAGGAGGGAGAAGCCAGGGTGTTCTCCCTCCCAGGCTGTTTTAGGGGAGGGTGGTCATCTCACCACAGCTGCTGCAACTTCTCTGGGGTGACACCATTAGTCAGATAGCTTTGAACCCTTCATGGTTTAGCACCCTACAGACAGCCCTCACCACGAGTCCAACTGCAATTAAACTGCTGCAGTTAGTGGGTTCTGACCACCACTTCCTTCCTTTGTCTCTTCCTTCCTAGCATTTCCTATTGTGGCCTCACAAGTTCACGTTTGCTTTGCCAGCTCTTATAACACCCACATAAATGATTTTCCTCATTGAATTCCCTCTGCCCCCGACACTGGGTCTTACATGCAGAGTTGTGTTCCTGTTCTTGGCTGTGATCTCCTGGGCGCTGTAATAATGCCCTCAGTCTGACATTCAGTACACAGTCTGAACTCTCTGTAATCTATTTTCCCAAAGCTACGTATATTATCTTTCTAAGATACAAATATAATCAACTTATCATTCTTTTTAGTAATCTTCAGTGATCCCTCCTTGGCCTGGCATTTTAAAGTTTGCTTTTTCACCGTATTTCATAATAAATTAGAAGCTCACAAAATATACTTAATGAAAGTGGAAAATAGGAATATAAATTAATCATCACAACAGAAGAAAGAAAATAAGTGAATTAAACCAGAAGAAAAGTGGGGAAGGAGACAGACAGTTACAGAATTTGACTCCAAGCAATTTGGCAATCATAAAAGGGAAATAATCAATTATATGACTCTTTCACAGGGCTAGCAAAGTGTTCCTGGCACTTTTATCTGATTGAAATTGCTCACCTTATCAGGAGTAAGGGAGATCAAGCACACAAGACTTAAAATTTTATATAAAGAAAAGATTCAAAGTTAAAATGAAAATTGAGGTTCATGAGGGTGGATGAATTGCCTCTTATTCAAATAATGTTTTATAATTACTAGTTGTCTCTAGGAGTCTAATAAATGTAAACAGAAAAGAGTTGACTTTGTGCATATTCATTTTGTAATGCTATTAAGAACATCTCCATATAGTTTAAACACCAAATAAAGAGCAGATAAGGCTGAAATTACTGAATGGCTACAGGGGCAACTAACTATGCTTGTCTCTTGAATATATGTGGTCTTCTGATCTTTTTACTAAGGTGACCAAAAGAATGCCCTCAGACAAGACCAACATGTTCTCTCCAAATTAATAAATACAGAAGAAAAGAGTCCCAGGCTGCTTGATCCAAGAACAAATGATTATTTAGTCAAGTCCCCAAAATTCTGTTCTAATGTGAGTAGTCCAGAAAATTACCCAAGTAGAATTTATAAATTTTCTACCAACTCCATGTAAAATGTGTCACTTTTCCTCTAATAAATATCTACCTGAGCAAGTAAATTCCCTGTTGAAATTATAGGATGAATTAATGGGAAAATACTTTTGGACAACCACACAAATATTGCCATATGGAGCATTATAAAACTGATTAAAATTTAGAGATTTCTGCCAAATATTATATATCCAGTTTGGGGGCAATGTATTTAAAGATATTCTTCCTAAAAATTATGTTAAAGTAAAACCAATTGTGTTGGGTCTACTTCTGACTTAAAAAAAAAAAAAATAACCAAAATTAAGGGGCTGGGAGATAGCTCAGTTGGTAGATCACTTGCTTAGCAGCATGTGAGGCCTTGAGTTTGAGTCCCAGACTCTCAATACCAAAAAGAAAAAAAAGAAAAGAAAAGAAAAGAAAAAGAAAAAAAAGAAAGAAAGAAAGAAAAAAGAAAGAAAGAAAGAAAGAAAGAAAGAAAGAAGAAAGAGAGAGAGAAAGAGAAAGAAAAGGAAAAAAAAAGAAAAATTTAGAGTTTAAGGCCAGACCCAGTCTCAAGATTTATTTTAAAAAGGGGCTAGAAATGCAGCTCAGTAGTGGAGAGTCCTGGGTTCAATCCACCAGTACTGAAAAAATAAAATAAAATAAAAATTAAAGAAAAGTAAAATAAAGCCTGGTATTGTGACTCACAACTGTAATCCCAGCAACTTGGGAGGCAGAGGCAGGGGGATCCCAAGTTCAAGGCCTGAGACAGCCTGTGTAACCTAAGGAGACCCTATTTCAAGGTAAAAGAGCGAAAAATGGGTTGGCGTGAAACTCAGTGGAAGAGCACTTGCAAAGTATATGTAAGACCCTAGGTTCAAACCCAAAGTACCACAAAATAAAAGGTAAAAGAGAATTTTCTTTTAATGGTAATACCCAGCATTGTTGAGCATATAGAGAAATGAATACTCACAGCCAGGAGGTATGACATCAATGGGTTATTCATTAATGAATATCAAAAGTTTTAATATATGTATGTACCTTTTGATTAAATGAAACCAGATCTAGGGATTTATTCTGGTGAAAATTTTTCTACAGAGATGTTCATCATAGCACTGCTTCTAAGACTAAAAACCTGGAAATGGATCTGAAAGTTATTAAGTAAATGATCATATATTTTGATTATAGAACATCATGCAGATTTTAGAATTATATAGAATAATATAATTATGTTGAAAAAATTTTAATATATTAAATAAAGACACTATTGCTAAGGAGACCTCCAGTAAAATATAGCAATGGCAGATTGAAAACACATTTAGGATGTACTTTTTTCTGAAAGTCTAACATATAGTAAAAAACCTTTTTAAAGGAATTGAGCCACAGAGACGTAAACAAAAAAAGAAGAAACAGGAACAACATTATGGACACTGGAAAGCACATAGACAGGTAGTCACTGATATAGAAGATCTAAGGAAGCAGAGCCCTAAATCAGCAATGTGGAGAGAAAACAAGCAGCTTGATTTCCGTTCTATTTCAAAGAACTGTGGTACGTACATACTATGCTTTCTTACTGTTGTTGTGGTTGTCGTTGTTGTTGTTAGGTGCCATAGAGTTGATATCCGACTCATAGTGACCCTCATAGGGTTTTTAATGGCTGACTATTTCGGGATTGCCGTGGGAGTGGATTGCCAGGTCCTTCTCCCATTTTTGAGGTGCTGGGCATTGAACTTGGGACCTCAGAGACTGCAGCACAGCGCTCTACCAACTGAGATAAATCCCAGCCTGTTGTTGTGGTTAGGTGCTGTCCAATTAGTGTATCTGACTCATAGTGACCCTCATAGGGTTTTCAATAACTGATGGTTCCAAGATTGTCTTGGGAGTGGGCTGCCATGCCCTTCTCCCACTGGTACCTTACTAAGTGATTAAGTGATATAAATGAATGGACCACTGATACCTGCAGTAAGTTGGATGGGTCTCCAAGTATTATACGTATGAAAAAAATAAATAACCCTAGAAACTTACCTAGTGCTTGACTGAGTACCATGTTTTGGAATGACAACATTTTAGAAATGGAATACAGATTAAAGGTTACCAGAGGTGAAAGACAAAGGTTGGGGAAAACATGTAGGAGGGATAGGAGGAAGTGAGGGTGGTTATAAAAGGCGATACATAGTCACAACATTAGAAGCACTAAATTAGTATAACCAAAATTAAAATATACCCAAATTGAAAGAATGGAGTACTAGAAAATGTAGCTATTACTACAGGGTTAAAACATAGTGAAAGAGAACTAACCCTCAGATTTGATAGGGGTTAAAGATTCCTGTGGTATGTGCCCATATTTTTCAATGAATGTTAGGCAAGCATCTATTCTTCCAGGTAAAATATTCAGTTTTGGAGACATCAAGATAGATTAGACTTGGTCTCTGATAATAAGGAACATTGAACTACTCCTCAAATTAAGATATTTAGGTGTTTTGAATAAAATCTTCAATCAACCCTTGTCCATGATTATAAAAATGTTCTTTCCTGTAGGAAGAACACCTACAAATGCTTCAAGGGATAAAGGAGAAGATATATCTAGGCAATTGGTATCTGTGGTTTTCTGATATCCTTGTAGACTTGACAAGGAGGTTTCCAAGGTACTGCAGGTAGGATATGTTTCTAACTTTAGAAAGAGAATTTCCTTCTCAGAGACAAAGAAACAACAGTGTCGTAAAATACTAAAAATACTGAAAACACATTACTACTTCTTTGCCCTGAAAGCTCTAAAACGAAATTCTTCTGATTATGTTGGTTAAACTAAAAGGAGCCATTCCTCACTTTCAAATAAGAAATGATAAATGGCCAATGACCAAGGACTTAGCCAATGATTCTCCTTTCACATTAAAAGTTGATATATGAGGGATCAGAATCTCCTCAGCATAGTGATAATCACCATATTAGCCATGATAGAATTAACATTGTTATGGTAATTATAATTAGCAATAATACAGACATATCATTAGGTATTTTAAAATACATTCCTCTCTGCATTAATTTCCTTTCTTCTCTTAAGGTCTAAACCAGCTCTTCATGAAACAAATGCTGCCCCATAAACATATCAGCAAATTTATCTTAAACAGAAAATTATATTAATTGCCTTGGATCAGATCAAGCATCATATTCTCCCATTTAGATATTCTCCTTTGACTTCTCTGACAATGATGCTCTCAGTGAATCCTTTCCATATATAATAATAGGGCTTCTTCAGCTGAGGGCATAATGTCTCCTAGATCCGTCTGACTGACAGATGAAAGTTTGGCATCTGCTTAAAAGGAAATAGACACTTTAATTAGCACAGTTACTCATGAGAGCATTGGACATTGTATCCCAAAGTTGATGACTATAATAAATGCTGACAGGAGATTCCTGGTCTTTGACTACAGAGACTCTCTGAGCCATCACACTTCTTATTTGAAATGGGGAAATCATTCAAAAGCCCTACATCATTCAATCACAGTCTCAAATCACAGATTTTTAAGATTTCATTTCCCACTCTGGGCTTGAGAGCTGTTAAACCATCAGTGTGCAGCAAAAGCAGCTTAGTGAAAAAAGGATTATTTTTTTCAAGAAATGGTGCTGGAACTCCTGGAAATCCAGATGCAAAATTAACCAATTAATCTATACCTCACATCATATAAAAAGTAACTCAGAAATAGACCACAGATCAAAATATAGTATGTAAAACTGTAAGTTTCCAAAAGAAAATCTGTTGCTCCATTGGGCAAAATTTTCCTTATATACAATATGGAAAGCATGCTACATAAAGAAGGAAATTGATAAGTTAGGCTTAACATTAAAAATGGCATTTTAAGAAACATAGACACAGACTGGAGAAAATATTTTCAAAATTTGTATATGAGAAAGAATTCTTACAACTCGGTATAACATGATTAAAACTCTATATATGGGTAGATAATTTCAGCAGACATTTCAGCAAATAATATATATGTGGATGGCAAAAAAAAAAAAACATGAAAAAGGCTCAACATCATTAGTAATTAAGGAAATGCATATAGGAACCATAATGAAATATACCTATTCATGGGCTTGTTGTTTGTTGTTAGGTGCCTTCCAGTCAGGTCTGACTCATAGCAACCCTTAAAGGGTTTTCAATGGCTACTTGCTTCGGAATTGCTTAGGGAGTGCATTGCCATGTCCTTCTCCCATTTTTTGCAGTTCTGGGGATTGAACCCAGGGCTTCAGAGCATGCAGAGTGGCATTCTACCAACTGAGCCAAATCCCAGACCCTGGAAGGGCTAAAATTAGAAAAGACTGATGGTAACAAGTTTCAGCAAGAATGTGGAGCAATTGGTGGTTTCAAACACTACTAGTGGGAATATCAAATGGTAGAACCACTTTATAAAACAGATTGACAGTTTCTTAAAAACATACATCTACCATACAATCCAGCCATTCCACTCCTGGTTATTTAACTAAGAGGAAGGAAAGTATAGGTACATATGGAGACTTGTACACAAACATTCACAGTAGATTTATGTGTAAACCCAAACAGTAGAAATAAATATCCATTAGCAGGATACTGGACTTTTTTAAAAAAAGGTATATCCATACAGTTGAATATAGCTAAGTATGTTTTTTAAATGAACTTGTAAACTCTTGATATTCACTACAGTATGAATAAATCTCAAAGTAATTACTATATTGTTTGAAGGAAGACAGCAAAAAGTATGTACTGTATAACTTGGCTTATATAAAATCCTGGGAAATGTGAATATTTATTGACAAAAATCAGATCAATGGTTGCCTGGATATAGGTGTGAGGCATGGGGTTGGATGGTCAAGTGGGAGAGATGATGAAAGGGGAAACAAGGAAATTTTGAGTGATGGATATACTCACTATCTTTATCAAGGTGATTGTTTTATTGGTGTATGCATATGTCAAAATTAACAAATTTTATGCTTTTAATATGTACAGTTTATTGGATGTCAGCTATACCTCAATAAAGTTGTTTAAAATAAACCAATTTCAACCTTAGGTAATTGTGTAACTGGGAATGAGTACTTGACTTCTCTGGAATTTGCTTTATTTGTAAATGGCAATAATAATTAGTAGAGTCCTATGCAACTTCAAGGGCACCTAACAACAATAACAGCAACAACAACATTGTAACTTTAAAATTATTATAAGGATCATTTGAAATGATTTTTAAATGTCTTACAAATTGTAAAGAGCCAAGTGTACAAAATAAAATATTATTGTTGACATTATTAATGTGAAAAACTCTAGATGATCAACTAATAAATCAGTGATTTGTTAGGAAAAAAGCATGAGAAGCAGATAATTAAATCTGCTACATTCAAATTCTGAAAATAGTCAACTGACCACAACCCCCTCTGACTCATAATAGTAACTTTTCTGTCCTCATCTGCCTATGTTAGTCCCAGGCCCTTTAGCTCATTCAGATTCAAAATATGTTGTACTTTCTTTTATCTTCTCTTCTTTTTCTCTTTTGCATTTAGGATGTGTAGAAGGAATGGCCAAGACAGGCTTATCATGTAAGCAGAGAAATTCAGAAGGCAACCAGGTACTAACTGCAGCTTTGAGGCAAGTCAGTTTAACTCAAACCTCCTAAACACTGATTCACCAATTCTCCAGCTGATACAAATTCAGAGTACACCTCAATACATCTGCAAATTCTCTCAGAAAATTCACGCTCTTGAACTTCTTTTGTTTCTGGCTCCTGACAAGTAGAGGTGGTGTTTCTATTTAACATGCCAAAAATTTTTAGGATCTGAAGAGAAACCAGAGTATTTGTGTTTCTATTTATGTTATACATCACTGCAGACACAGTTCCATCACTGGTATCCACTAAATATGCATATGTATATGTCATGAGTTTGTTGTTGTTGTTGTTGTTAGGTGCTATCGAGTCATGTCTGACTCATAGTGACCCTCATAGGGTTTTCAATGGTTGATTGCTTCGGGATTGGCTTGAGAGTGGATTGCCTCATCCTTCTCCCATTTTTGTGGTGCTGAGAATCAAACTCGGGACCTCAGAGACTGCAGAGCGGTGCTCTACCAACTGAGCTAAATCCCAGCCCGTCATGAATTTAGTGGGTCTAAACATAGTGACTGAAGAATTGGAGCTAAAAAAGAGTCTCCATCATGTCCTCTACTTATATTTCCTCCTTGCTCTACAATTCTAGCAGTTCCCAAAACCTATTAGGCAGAACAATTCAGCTCTCCCCTGAGAAACCCTGAGATTCACCTATGTCCAGGCCCTTGGGGGCATAGCACCTGCTAGACAAGAAAAGCCTAAATTCAATCTCTAGCACCACAAAAAAAAAAAAAAAAAAAAAAGAATGTGATCAGAAAAGGGTCACTGCTATGCACAGTCTTTATTAGATAACTGGATCATATATTCTATATTAATCCATTTTCAGTACTATAACAAAACACTTGTGAGGGACTTATCACAGGTAGAATCCCAAAGAAACAGTGGGATACAGGGAGCATATTTGTTCATCTTCTGGTCTCTCTCTTCATATAAAGCCACCAGAATTTAATAATGGAAACTCTTCCTGATGGCTTTATCTAAGTCTAATCATTTCTTAAATACTCCACCTCTAAACACCATAGTCAACCATTTTCACTCTCTTAATACATCAAAATGAGAATTAAATTTCAACACATGAACCCTTGAGAAACACCTTCAAATCATATCCAAACCACAGTATGTTAGGCAAGCATTCTACCACTATTCTACACCCTCTGCCAACCAAAACATGGTATGTTTCAGGACTAAAAATCAAATTAAAAAAATTAAAATACCCTAAACAAAAGCTCACATCTTAACCTAGGTGCTAGCAGGCAAATAAAGATTAGTTGAGCTCAAGGTGAGTGAAGCGCATATATTGTTATAGGGATAAATGTGGTTTACTATTTAAGACTACAAATAGTTTCAGGACTGAAATTATGATCTATAGTCTGAAGTCTGGCATTAGCAGTATTTGGTCTTATGTTATTATTTAAAATGGATTTGTAATTTCTCAATGTTGATTAGTTATATAAAGGTTATATAATCCCTATTTTCCAAGTAAAGAAAGAGGTCTCAGAGTTAGTGGTGGAATTTCTGTAGGAGGTATAATCATTCCAACACCTTGCTATGGAAACAGAACTTCTAGGTAACTTCCTAAAGCCATCTGTCTTTGGAAGTTTTACACATATTCATCCAAATTTATTACTATATTCCATACTTAACATCTGTGCATTTCTCCATACGTAAATAAAATCCAGACTTTAAAAATCTCCCTCAAAATCTAAATATTTGAGTTTCAGATTGTAAGAGACAAACCCCTTAAAAATTAATAGTGCCTATATTTATGAAACTTGCAGCCATAGCACTGTGGCATCCAATCCCATCAGATCTCAGAAGCTAAGCAGGCTCAGGCCTGGTTAATACTTGGATGGGAGACCACCTGGGAATACCAGGTGCTGTAGGTTTGGAAGAAGGACTCCACAACCCACTCCCCCAAAACAATCAGCCATTGAAAATCCTATGGATAGCAGAGAAGCACTGACAATAGTGTTTCACCTATTGTACAGAGGGTCGCTATGAGTCGGATACTGACTCGACAGCACCTAACAAAAACAACAACAAATTATCCCAGAGCCTATTGTATCCCCATGAGTAAGAGTATGTGGCCCTGAATTCTGAATCAATAGAAATTCCTCAAAATGAATGCTAAAAGTTAATGTCATTAGTTATAAGTGATATTAATAGCATATGCTCTTGAGGTGGTATGGTGAAAATGGTACTGTCCTCCTGTTATCTTCCTCCCCTAGATCTACATCCTCAGTCAAAGTTGAATCATGAGGTAAGCATCATATAAACCCACATTGGACAATATTCCACAAAATACCTTATCAGTATTTCTTCCCCTCAGCCCAGTACTGGGAAGACTGAACCCAGACCCTCATGCATGCTAGCCAACTACTCTACTCTACTCTACTCTAGCAGTATCCTCAACCCCTTTTTTATTTTTTTATTTTGCCACAGGATCTCCTTAAATTGCACAGGCTGCCTCTGGCCTCAAACTGATAATCTTCCTGCCTCAGTTTCCTGAGTCACTGATATTAAGGGTGTGAGCCATGGAGTCTAGCCCTGTTTAGTACTTCTTTCAAATGAACCATCAAAGTATTTTCTCAGAATACTTTGTAATAATATTCACTGTTATTTTCAAAAACAGTGAGATTATGTAATGAAGGCTTACTTACAGTAAACACTGAAGGATGGATTAAACATACTTCACTTAATATCTTAAAGTCACCAATTTAAACCTCACTATTTCATAGATTCTTACCTATATAACATTTATAATTCACATTTATGCTTGTTTGGTGGGAAAACTATGTGGTTTCTAGTTTCAGAAGCAAAATAGAATATCATATGTAGTTCAATCCAACCCAACAAATAACGTATGCTCTCAAATATAATCTGAACACTTTCAACAGTTTTAGAGGGCCACAAAATCAGATGTGGGTTAGAATTGTGTAGATTGAATTTGTAGTCAAGAGAGCTCTCTCATTACAACCCAAACTGCATGTGATTCTAATCTGAACCTGATTCTGTAGCCCTCCAAAACTGTTGAAAGAGTGTCAATTAGACTTGAGAATATATGACAATATTCATTTTAAAAATAAAAACAATATTATACATGCTTTTCATTCCACTCTATTATGTTTTCCACAAACTTAATTCTCTCACGAATTACAGCTAACTATTCCAGCCAAACTGCTTATATTGCTTCTATATCTTTGCTCTTCACTCATTTTTTAACTTTTAGAACCTAAGATGGAAGCTATAGTGTTTTACAATCTAATTTTGGAAGTGACATCCCATCACTTTTGTCATATGCCACTGGTCACACAGACCAACCCTTATGACTGGGGGCCATCTGGGAGGCTGGTCATGCTGAACAACAGTCTATTAATATGGGATCCTTCCCCCTCAACTCATTCCTAGCCCCCAAATTTACATGCAGTAATTGATATAAATGGATATTTGGTCTCTAACTAGAAAGGAAAGGGCAAGTTTTTGATGGGGCCAGGACCCAAGAGAGAGAAGAGGAAACCAGAAAAAAATGGTTTGGCTTCATTGTTGATCCTGGACTGAGTGTGAGGCACTATGATTGATGGGGCACAAGCTAAAAACTGAATAATGCATTTTTAAGGAAAACTTCAAGCAATTTTGGGTGATGGTGAGGCCTAGAAGTTGAAAAAATTTCTAGAGTCTTCGTGAAAATCTTTACAAAATACGGTGTTTCAAGGTCAAAAAGACAAAGCACAGCAGAAGTTTGACAAAGAACTGACATTTCTCTAAGCTTGGCACTGTAGTGATTCCCTCTTAAGAGCCCCAGAAATCACACTCACCATGGCCACAAGTAATGTTCCTGCTGGGGAAGGAAAGGAAGAGATTGGTCAGTGCAACAAGAACATAAACGCAAAATGTGAATTGCTTTTGTAACCTCAGGTAGGGGAGGTGAGGATAGCAATGTCCATCTTGGGATTCCAATTTCTGCCTTGATATTTTAACTTTCTTAAAATTCTGCATCATATTCATGCAGTAATGACTAGCTAATATGTTGTTATTGTTAGGTGCCATCGAATCGAGTCCGACTCATAGCGACCCTCATAGGGTTTTCAATGGCTGACTGTTTTGGGATTGTCTTGGGAGTGGGTTGCCACGTCCTTCTCCCATTTTGTGGTGCTGGGAATCGAACTCTGGGACCTTGGAGACTGCAGCGCAGCGCTCTACCAACTGAGCTAAATCCGAGCCGGCCAATATGTATCTCAGTTTTATTCTTTCTTCTAAACCTCAGAGGGGGCTGGGGTTTAGCTCAGGTGGTAGAGTGCTGCTCTGCACTCTCTGAGACCCTGGGTTCAATCCCTAACATCACAAAAAACTGGAGAAGGACCTGGCAACCTACTCCTAAAAAAATCCCAAAACAATCAGCCATTGAAAACCCTATGAGTAGCAGAAAAGTGGGGCATGGCACAGTGTCAGGGAGTGTTTCCTTCTGTTGTATACAGACTTGCTATGAGTTGGACTCAACTTAATGGCACCTAACAACAGCAAACCTCAGAACAGCAGTCAAAAGCCTACTGGACATGTGTGCCTATTTCCAGTGACCCCTCAAATGCATGACTACAATCAACATTTGCTCTTCTTTCCAGTATTTCTGTGCTCAATAATGACACTGTCACTCTTTTAGTCCATTTGAAACTTATAGCCCACTATTATTCTCTTTCTACTCAAACTCTCTACACAGTAAGGGTGATTCTTGTTGTTTGGAAGTGCAACTGTCTCAGACAGACTTAAATCATCAGGAAATGATTATTCCTTGTGACTACAAGTCCAGAGGCAATGGGAGAGGTAGGGAAGAAGGAAGAAAGAGAATCTAATCAACAGTTCAGTGCTCCATCTCATCGGAAGTCTAGTTCTCTTTGTTGTGCAAGATGCTTAAAATGACAATAAGAACAATACTCTTTGCCCCAACAGGAGGAAGAAACCATGCTCTTATTTGATTATAAATCTTTTACTTCCTTCTGACTAGAACTATTTTGCTTGTAAGACTATATAGATTCTAAATAGTTTCCAGGTGAAAGCAAAGCCCTAATTTAATTAAACTAATAAGAATTTGTCCCAGGAAGGGAAAGGAGAGGGAGTAATATTTACCCCAAGCTATGTGAGGGACTCCTAGATATATAAACACAGTTAGATTTCTATCAGGAAGAAGGTAGAAATGGATGCCAAGTCAACTGGAGTGATCAATAGGATAATAGGTGTCACAGATGATTTTTATATTGTCTCCTTAAAATATAAATCTAATAATGACATTGTGGCTCTTTGCGGTCCTATACATATCAGGTCAAATGCTTTTATACTGCATTCATGTTTCCTTGACAGTCTGGTTCCAGCACAGCCATAGACATGAACATGTCTTACAGACCAGACTCCAGTCAGACCAGGCCCCTCACCGTTCCCTGTATGCTCTGCTCCATCTCACATTATTAACTTTGTGGGTGTTGACCTTGTAGGCATTAATGTTTCCACCAGTAAAGCTATTGCTTATACATCTAGGATGGTAGTTCTTAATAGCACATATTACAATCACCTTGGGGAGATTTTTTTTTAAATCACCTATGCCTGGGATCTTAGAGCTGCTGATTTAACTGATTTGGAGCACAAATCTTAGGTTGCTTGTTTTATTTATATTTATTTTTGCTTTGTTTTCATTTGGTTGTTCTGTTTTTCATTTGAGGGTTTTTTTGTTTTTTTTGGGGGGGGTGTGTAGTTGTAATTGTTATAGTTAAACTTCTCCAGGTGATTCTAATGTTCAACCATGACTGAGGATTTCTGCTCCAGAACAAGGAGTCATTCCTTCATTCAGTTGGAGGTAAATCTCTTCTCTTAAACCTTCACAGATTTCATTTTTCTTATTGACTTCTGTAGTTTTATTGTGCCTGACTCAACATTATCTCCCAGACTATAAACTCTTTAGGAATAGTCCATGCCATATTGTCTACCATAGGGCCTGGCACATAACGGGTAATAATAATCAGTTCTTGAAAACGTAGTAGAAAGACATAAAAATATTTAGAACAAAATTCCTCTCAAAAATAGAATAAGATCATCCCTTTGTACCAAGCAATAGTTTAGTCAGACTTTTAGAAATTCCAAATAGTTTATCACCACCTCTGAAACCTCACCAAAGAATGATAATGAAAGAAGACAACATTGCTATAATATATACAAATTAAGCCTTGCTAAACAGTTGTCATATTTTATAGACTCTGTAGGTACAAAAAGACTTTAACTTCAAGCCATAGGAACCAATTCTTATCAGTATACATGTCAATCTAGACTCAATTTTTTTTAACGTAGACACTTTAACACAAAATATTAAGTGTTTACTTGGTGCTCGGTTCTGTGCCGAGCCCTTTCCAAACTTTGTTCGTGTAACTCTGTGAATAATCCCATGAGGGAGTTTGTTAATCAGCTTTCTTTTACTATAACAAATGCCTGAGATAATCAACTTATAGGGAGAAAAGGTTTATGTATTTTGACTCACAGTTTGAAGGTTCCAGTCCATTATCAATTGGCCCCTAGCTTTTGGATCTGTAGTAGGGAGCTCCTGCTGGAACAAAGCGGCTCACATTGCATCTTCCCTGGGGTAAAGAGGGAAGGAAGTGGAAGAGACTAGGATCCCACAATCCTCTTCGAGAGCATGGCCCCAATGACCTAACCCTCCTACTACCCCTGACCTCCTAAACATTCCACCATCTCCCAGTAGTGCCCACCTGGGGACTAAACATTTAACATATGGATCTTCTGAGGCCTTTCCAAATCCAAACTATAGCAGGGAAGGACCATCATTGCTCCAATTTAAAACAAGGAAATTGAAGAAACAAAGAACTTGCTGAGAGTTACACAGCTTAGATTCTTACCCATATAACATTTGTAATTCATATAAATAGCAGAGGTGATTCAAACCCAACTGTCTGCGGGCGCTATGGCAGGTGCCGGTAATCCCAGGGACTCCAGAGGCAGAGGCAGGAGGATCACAGGTTCAAGGCCATAGGCAGCCTGTGCAAGATGCTTAAAATGACAATAAGAACAACACTCTTTGCCCCAACAGGAGGAAGAAACCATGCTCCTATGTGATTATAAATCTTTTACTCCCTTCTGACTAGAACTATTTTGCTTGTAAGACTATATAGATTCTAAATAGTTTCCAGGTGAAAGCAAAGCCCTAATTTACTTAAACTAACAAGAATTTGTCCCAAGAAGGGAAAGGAGAGGGAGTAATATTTAGAGAGACCATGTTTTAATTTTAAAAATACTAAAGGGGCTGGAGGTACAGCTCAGTGTTAGAGCACTTGCAAAGTATGTGTGAGGCCCTGGGTTCAAACCCATGGTACCATTAAAAATAATAAATAAATAAATAAATCCCTGTCTGATTTCAAACCCCAAAGCCTACAATCTAAACTAGAGTATGCTACTGAATATTCAGAATTCTTCATGTAAAATACAAGCTCCTCCCAGAAAACTTAATCCTTTTTTTTCTAAATGGCCTACTATGATAAACCAAGGGGGCTGGGGTTTTTCTGCTCAGTTAGTAGAGTGCTACTCTGCACTTTCTGAGACCCAGGGTTCGATCCCCAGCACCACAAAAAATAAAAATTAAAAAATTAAAAAATGGGACAAGTACATGGCAATCCACTCCTGAAGCGATCATGAAACAATCAGCCATTGAAAATCCTATGAGGATTACCATGAGTCCGACCCAACTCGGCAGCACCTAACAACAACGATTAACCAAACTAATTATCTCTTGTATAAATTACTTCATTAAGAAAGACTTGATATTTAATAATTTTTAAACCAGAAAAAAAATAATGCTAGATTCCAGTCTCCACAATTGAGTCTCTTCTCTTTCTCAATACTAATTGTGACAAGGCAGGAACCAAGCCTGTGAGAATTGTTGAAGGATGGGCTTTCAAGAGTCTTCTATCAAAAGAGTAATGCACAGAAAAGAGCTGAAGAGCGATAAGAACTATCACTCATCACATTAGCAATTCTATTTAGGATTAGTTTGCACCCATAAAGTTCTCAAGATTTCAAGCTGGGGAAAGATAATTGGGCTTTCACTTAATATATATTTGAAATAAAAATAACTCAGGTTCAAGTGGTAGCTCTGTGCCACCAAAGAACAACAATCTTTTTTTACACAAAAAAATCTTGTTATATAAGATTCATGAACTCCATTCTCTTTGGTAACCACCAGCATATTTAGATAATTGATCATGTGAGCTGCCCTTGGGTTCCTACTGACTGTCAATTAAGTTTGTTCTTAATGTCGCTGCATGGAAATGGCTACAAGCAAAGACAGATGACACTGCTGCTTTAGGCTGATAGGATTTGAAAAACATCATGACAAATGCTTCTGGCAACCTGCAGCAAAATATTCAGATGTAAATTCCACTTTACATCAACAGCGCAATATTTATCTTTGACAGCCCTGATTGCCTACTAGGGAGGTCCTTTTTAGAGATTAGCTTGAACAAAATGCTAGCTTTTACATTAAAATACTTATAATTAGGAATTGCAATGGTTAATTGATCACTTTGTTTAAGTCTTAAGGAAAGTTTTTTTTTTCTTTTTCCTAAGAAAAGTTAACTTCCTTAAAAGAAGCAGAACAACAGTAGGAGACTTGAGATGCCTTTTTAGATTTAAGGATACCTGAAGGTAGTAGTCTCTTCATTAGGGTTTTTAATGGCAGATTGATTTTTGGGAGGGGGTTGTCAGGTCCTTCTCCCAAGCCTTCAGCTTCTGGTGTTCCCAGGCAGTCTCCCATCCAGGTACTAACCAGGCTTGACCCTGCTTAGCTTCCGAGATCTGATGGGATCGGATGTCACAGGGCTATGGCTGCAGGGTTGTTTTTTATTGTTGCCTAATTAATGGGATACAGTAGGAATGACTCTCTATTTCAAGTGACTGAGTCCCCAAAGGACCAACTAAACTGGACAGTGGGAAATTTGTGTAGCCCCATCTGCTGAAAAGGCAGAAGTGGGCCGGCTGTCTAGGACTGGAACCAAGGACTCAGAATTCTTTGTCTGGATGATTTCCCTCTCATCTTTTTCCATTGCTCCTATCCCACTGATCATTTTTCCATGTGGCAAATGACACAACTCTAGGTTTCTCTGCACTTACTTCTCTCCCTTGAGCCCATGTCTAGAGAAAAAAATATATATATATCTTTTCACAATTTGAATCTCTGTATGGGATTTGGCGTGCTCCAATTTGGATCACCCTCCATCAATCATGTGAGCAAGGTCTGAATAATTATGAGAGACACCCTGTCCCCCCAGGTCAATGCTCACTATAATTGGGGATTTGTTTCTGTTGTCAAAAGAAGAAGTCTGCAGAGTAAAACAAGAAGCATTCCATAGAACGATGATTTGGACAGTGTCAAAAAAGCTAAAGCAAAACCTTACCATCTTGCCATGTTGTTTCTTATGGCAATAGTGAAAAATCATTAATATAGCAATAGGATTTTTTCTTTTCTTTCTAGGTGCCATATTGAATTGGGTTGAATGATCTATCAGTTCACTTTTGTCTACCTGAACTGAAGGGCATTCCTTTTAAGCCTAAAGGAATGCATGGTGGATCTTCAGTGTTGCTTTTTGAAGATAATGTATGTCCAATTCCCATTGGCCTAATTTAGGCTTATTTTCTAGCCAACAGGGGAAAACTACAATCTTAACTTCATAATGGTTACTTTTCCATCCATCAGGTGCCGCATTAAAATTTTAAAAATATTCTTTGTACAGCTTCCTAGCCAGGTTGCATATGTTTGGGATAATTATGCTGGTATTCC
Organism: Pedetes capensis; assembly: GCA_007922755.1. Taxonomy (NCBI): domain Eukaryota; kingdom Metazoa; phylum Chordata; class Mammalia; order Rodentia; family Pedetidae; genus Pedetes; species Pedetes capensis. Next base: position 24,213 of record VMDO01005288.1, read on the forward strand.
TGTTTATATATGAAGTATCATATGAAAGTTTAAGCCAAAATTTATCATTGACTTAGATATCTTATGCATAGTGAACAATTGCCTCTTCACTCTGGTAGTTGAGTGCTAAATTCAGCTTTCAAAACCAACTGTTTAGCACCCAAAGAGAAAGTTAAACAAAATAAACACTGCAGAACTTGAAATAACACTCTCTGGCTAAGAGTCAGCTACAGGAGTGAAATTTTACTAAATAATTAATAGGAGAATTGTATAAATTACTCATGATAAAAAGAAACAGAGTCCACTTTCACTATTTTTCTATATTCCAGAATTTCTAATTGTGATTTTTCTAACATGAACTTTCTGGGTGGCTGGATTTTTCAATACGTCTTGAATCTACTGACATATCAGTTTGTGAAATTATGTGAAAATGAATAGCAAAGAAACATGCAAAATTGTGATCCTTAAGAATAAAATATTCTATTTCATCCTTCACTAAACCTTCCAAATCACCTGTTTTCCTTGTTCAAAACATGTCATATGTGCAAAGCTTATCTTGGCTTATTAGAAAATCAAGCTGGAAAGAAAGAAGAGAAAGCTAGAATTGGATAGGACTCCAGGGAAGAGAAGTGAGTCCTGACAAGCCTCCCCAGCTGGAGGACTGCTTTGGAAGTATAAACAATCATGTCAGCTCAAGAGGCAAAGGAACACACAGTAGGCAAGTTTGGCCAGCAAGATGATACTGTAAGACTCGGCTTCCCGGAGGGACACTGTGTCTATCCAAAGTGTTCCCAATGAGAGACGGAGACCTGAGCCACTGCAAGCACAAAGGATTTTATTGTCCGACAAGTTGGGGTCTACTCAGCTCCATCGAACGAGAGAGTGAGAGAGACCCCGAAATGCAGAAGCGAGGGCTTTTTATACCCTTACAGAAGCAAAATGGCGGGTTAGCTGACTGGTACAACTTTGATTGGTCACATTGGTTGACTTTTAAACTGATTGGTTAAATCAAATAGCAAGGCGCAAGCGGGAAGGGGGAAGGTTTTGGCATTCTGAGACGTTGGTGTTAGCAGATAACAGGAAGCGGCAGCTTAAGATAGCCCGGGACCTCCCAAGTTGGGAGGGGTGGGGTCTCTCTGAGGCAGTGGAAAATTTTTCTTAGCCTGATCTATAAAATGGCTTTTCTATAGCTAAGCTGGGTACTTTAATACCTAAGTGTAAGTCTGCACTTACAAAACTGCAAACAGCCTTCCAAGTTCCAGACTCATCTATTCAACTGCTTGCCTCTTTCACCAAGTATATCTAAGTACCTGCAATGTACCCAGAGGATATGGTGATAAGGACAATAGACATGATGCTAAGAACATAGTGGGGATGACATACATAAGTCAAATAATCACACAAAAGGAAAAAGTGCTCTGAAGGAAAACACAAAACAGAATGGGATGCTCAGGGAGCAATGAACAAAAATACCTGAGTCAAAGTAGTCAAATACTTTGAGGAAACTTTCTCTCAGGAAGTGCCCCAGTGAGAACCAAAACATGAGGAGGGATTCTCAAGCCCAAAGTGTGCTCTGGTTTGCATGTCCCCACCAAGACTCATGATGAAATTTAATCCCCAGTGTAAGAGATTAAGAGGTGGGACCTTTAAGGAGTAATGAGGACATGAGGTCACGGATTAATAGTTTAATGGGTCAGACCCTCTCCAGAGTTGGTCTGTTACAAAATCCAGTTTGGTTCTGCCTCTTGGACATACCTATTTCACGATATGCTGCCCAATGCCATCTCAGAACTCTGCAGAGTCCCTGCCAACAAGATTCTCACCAGATTCAGCCCCTCAGTCTTGGACCTCCAGGCTCCAAAAGGAGGAGCTAAATAAATTTAGATCTCTATAAATTACCCAGGCTGTGATATGCAATTACAGCAACAGAAAATGGACTAAGACAAAAGGATGCCAAGTCCTGTAGTCCTGGAGTCTGCCTCCTTGAAAATTAGAGTTAGTCCACTATTCTTTACCTTTATCCTGCCATTCTCATTTGAGGATCTCATTGCTTCTTCCCTGGATTACAGAATGCATCCAAACTGTTCCTTGCCTTCAGTTAAGCCCCTCTGGACTGTCCTGATAGTTCTTGGCCCAAAGCTGACCAAGATTTTTTCACTTCAAAGTCTTCATAGCTTTCAGCAAAGTTCAAAATCAGTTTGGGATGCACAGCTCCGTGGGGATCCTGTCCAAGTTTAGTCTCCTGAAACATGTCAGCTCCCTGAAAATCTCATGCTGTTCCATCACACCACACATTTGCCTTACTGTTCTGTTACAAAGATGCTCCCTGACAAGACAGACCTTCTTCCCCCAGCAATCCCCACCCTCACTGGGTTAACTCCTGTGTGACCTTCAGGATTCCACTTAAATTCTTATAGCCCCTTATTGAGCAGATACTTAGAGGGCTTCCTGTGTATGTATAGATCCTACTGTGAGCAGAGTAGACCAGCCCTTCCCCTGACAGTTTATTGTCTTGAGCAGAGTGGTACAAGAAATAATTGTAGATGACACATATAATCTACTTGTTTTAGTAACCACCTTTTAAAAACAGGAAAAAAATAGTAATATATTTTTTTCTAACCCAGTGTATCCAAAATATCTTCATTACATCAAATAATCTGTACTAAAATTATTAATGAGATATTTTATACTGCTTTACACTTACAGCACATCTCAATCCAAACTAGATCTATTTCAAGGGTTCAGTAGCCTCTTGTGACTAGTGGTTATCACACTGGACAGCATAGTTCTAGAAAAGTTAAGTTCATTATTACAACTTGGGCTAAACTGTCAGGAGGTCAGGGCCAGAGAGAGCACAAAGGTTAGGGAGGGTAATGTAAACTGGAGAGGTGGCACAGACCTCAATGAGGAAGTCACACTTAAGCTGAATTCTGAAGAATGGCTGAGCATGAAGCTGGCAGAATATGCACAGAGGGATCCCTACTGAGCAAGCAACATGTACTAAAACCCTGAAGGAGGAAAGAGCTCAGTGCATTTTGAACCAGGAGAGGGCTGGCCAGACACCAGATGAGGGAAGACCATGTGGGCCCCAGGGATCACCTAAGAGATTCAGATTATATGCCAAAATACAGATGGAATTCAGGAAAGGAATTTTAGCAAATTCATAGTGCTTTCAGAACCCTTTCTCCATCCCTCCTGCCACACTAGTTCTCTTCTAACCTCTGTATTAACCACGTTTTCAGATTTGGTATTGGTTACTTGGCATCTGTTATTCCTAATCCCTCTATAAATTTGCTGAATCACAGAGCCAACTAATGACCAAAAGTTGTTTCCATCTTCACTGAAAGCTAGCTCTCCCAGGCCTGTAATAATCATATTACAATCCCCCCAGCTGCTGATCCTGGCCTTCTTGTTTTCACTTAGTATCCCATAAGGGACATTGACATCTACTTACTTCCCACTATTATAGTTTTAAAAGCATAGCTCCAGTTCTTCCATCTGTCTGCTTCCTGAGCCCCCATGTGTGACATGCCTCATGTTTCCCTCAGTGGTGCCCTATGCCTCTCAGTTCTGAGGGACCTGTGAGTATTAAAAACCTTCCTTTAGCCAGGATTGCTGACCCACACCTCTAATCCCAGCAGTCAGGCTGAAATAGGAAGATTGCAAGTGTGAGGCCAGCCTGGGCTACACAGCAAGACCATGCCTCAAAAAAACAAACAAGCAAACAAAAAACCCAGAAAACAAATAAACAAACAAAGAAAACCTGTCTTCAATGGTGACATCAAAGTCACCATTCATTACTTAGTTATCTTAATAAATTAAGCCATTAGGCACAATTCAGCCCCTCATAGCATAGGGCAGAGTCATCTCTCATGGTACTTAGCATATGGGCAAATGGTCTGGTACTGATTTAGCATTTGTCTTCTTCACTTGCCTGTAGCTTTCTTGAGTCAAAAATAGGAACTTTTATCATTATTTCTCCAACACATAGCACAATAACTGGCACAAAGTAGTGCTTAATACAACTGTTAAAAAGGAAAGAAAGGATCTAAACGGGGTATAGGGGGAAAGAGGTGTATTAGTCATTGGTGCCTTGCGGTGACCAAACACTTGACGGAGACAAACTTATGGGAGAAGAGACTTATTGGGAACTCACAGTTAGAGGATTAACAGTGATGAGGCAAGCGGGGAAGCAGCAGGCAGGAGTGTTTGTGGCAGAGAATCTCATATGTTGGCAATCAGGAAGCAGAAAGCAGAGAGCTTACCAGAACCAGGGGTCATGGAAAAAAACCTTCAAAAGCCCACCCCTAGTGACCTACTTCTTCAAGCTGGGTCCCGTATGGCAAAGTTCCACAACCTCCCAGGACAGCATCACCAGCTAGGGACCAAATATTCAAACACATCACCTTTGGGGGACATTTTAGATCCAAACCATAATATTTCACCCCTGGTTCCCAAAGGCTATGGCCATCTTATAATGTAAAATGCACTCATTCTCCAAAGTCACAACAGTGTTTAAAAGTCCAACATCTCCACTGAGACTCAAGATAAACTTAGCTGTGAAGCCCTGCAAAACACAAAAAAAGGTTACATACTTCCAACATACATTGGCACTGAGTAAGAATTCCCATTCCAAAATGGAGGAATATGGGCACAGATAGGAAAGACTGGTCTGACTGGACAAACAATTCCTGTGGTTCTGTGTCTGCCATCTGGGACATGTGATATCATCAGGCATCTGGCGTCATCTGGGCTCAAACAGGCTTAGGCTGCTCTGACCTTGCTATTTGCAGCACACATGGCCCTTGTAGGCTGGTTCCACTTGCTGACAGTAGCTACCCTCAGCAGACATCTTTTGGTGCTGACATCTTCAACAATCTGGGGTATCCACTGCAGCTCAGGCTCCACCCTCAAAGTATTTACCCTTTGGCCACTCATGGGCTTTCCAAGGGCATTTGTCCTTGGTACATACTACCTGGCCTCACAGGCTATTTTCTGGAACCTTGCTGGCAGCCTCCATAACCTCTTAACTCTTGCATTCCTCTTGCTTGCAAAACCAACACCATATGGACATTATCAAGTTTTGCCACTAGCTTGAGTGTTCACTGGGCCCTTTAGGACCATGGGTACAGTAGCTTCTGTGTGCCCTAGAAGAGAAACCATTTTCCTGAGAGGCCCCTTTGCAACAGGATGTCTTGTAGGCACTTGCTTTTCAGCCATTATCTTTATAAATGAAAATGTTAATGAGTTTGTCATTTTTCACCCTGGAGTCTCCAATGGGAGGGGCCTAGTATGACTTCTGTTTTGCCCCCAGGGGATTTGTACGATCCCAGTGAGAAGTTTGAGATTTCCCCTTACTGTGGCTTATCTCTTTAACAATATGGCCTCCTTGCTAAACCAGCACTGTCTGTAGTAACCTTACACAAGCTACAGATTTTTATCTTCAAACTGCACATTTTTCAAAGCCTGTTCTGCTATTTTCTGTATTTTTCCATCATAAATCTGGCTAAATGCAGCAGGCAACAACCAACATACAGCCTTAACCTTATGTCACCCTTGTGATATTTCCTCTGACAAGTTAGTCCATTACTTTTGAATTCAGCCTCACTCAAATTTTTATGACATGGACAAGCTATAGGCAGGCCCTTTGCTAAAATGTGACATGAATGCATTCTCATCCAATGCTTAATAGAGTACTCATTTTCCTCTGAAATCTTGTGAGCCCCATCTCCATTTCTATCCACTGTGGCATTTGGATATTCCTTACTCCCACTAGAACTGCCCCTCAAACTCTGCCTACAGCATTCCGAGGCTTCTCTCACCCACATCTCCAAACTCTTCCAAACTCCTCCTGCAAACAAGTACCAATGGACTAAAAACCACATGGTGAGTTTTCTGCACAGCAATGACCCCACTCTGTAGTACCACTTTTCTGTATTAGCCACCTGGTACATCCCTATGGTAAAATATCTGACCAAGACAAAGTTATGGAAGGAAAACATTTCTTGAGGGCTTAAAGTTAAGAGGATTATTGGTGGTGGGGTAAGTGTGGTGGCAAAAGGCAGCTAGGTCAGTATCAGAGAACAGAGAGCTTACTAGAACCACAGGTCCAGGTAAAACCCTTCAAAGACCCACTGCCAGTGACCTATCTCCACAAGCTAGGTCTTACTTCCCAAAGTTCACACTTCCAGGACAGCACTACCATCTGGGGACCAAAAGTTCAAACAGATGACCTTGGGGGAACATTTTAGATCCAAACCATAACAGGAGGCTTAGAGAATAAAGAAGAGAGAGTCTAGGTAGGTGGCTACATTCAAAAGGAGAATCCAGGTAGTGCCTAGGGCATTCGGTTGGAGTAGCAGGGTATCATTCATCAGAACAGCTCTAAGTTCATTCTGCCCAGGGCAGAGGGTTCACAAAGCCTAAGCAGTATAGCAGGTCTTGTAAGGCTGTAGAGGGCTAGACAGGGAGACTGAGGTTAGGCCTCACCTGTACAGACTAGACCATAGAACAGTCACACATGATAGAAGGTTCTTGTTCAGTGAATATTCACATGGTCAGGGTCTACCACAATCACTTGGATACTGGTTTTACAGCAATAAGGGAAATTACCAACTCTATCTTCTACCTCCCTGTCCAGCTTTAGTCAAGATGGACTCAACTAAGGAAGCAACTGCAGGTGACATCATCAATGACTGCAGGAAAAATAGGCTAGAGAAGATTTAGGTTGTTAATAAGGGTATACATACAAAATCAATCTCAGTATTTCTCCATCTTCCTGTCTCTCTCCCCTTTCTTCCTTTCTCATCCTTCTGATATTCAAAGGAAACAAGAATACATTTAAAGGAAGATATGGCAGCAAGATTGTACATATATGTCTCCTAGAACATATAAATTTTACCAGTTCCTAGGTACAACTAGCTAATTTATCTCTAAAACAAAAATAAGGAGAAAGTGTGTGACAATAGAAATACTGGATTCTTGAGTAACTTTTTAAATGTTTAGTTATTTGGGTCATTGAGATTTCATATATTCAGACTAAATAGGACTTAATTTGGGGGATTTTCAATTTCTCTGCATATGAGCCAGACTTGATGAAAATAATAAAACACAAGTGACCCAGTTTAAAAGAACTGAAGTTGACCTACAATTATGAAACATAGTTCTCTTCTACTAGCAATATTAACTTTTCAGAATATACTGTGCAATAAAGTATCATGGTGAACATAATGAATCAATAGTGTCAGTACTGGATTAACTACCAAGAGCACAGTAGGAATTATAATTAGAGAGGCAATATAATAATGAAGTTCAGAGGCCAGAGAAACTGAAATACAGGATAATTTGATATTTTGATTTAAAACAATGAATTATTTGAAACTATGACAATCTCATTTATTTACATTCACTTTACATGATAACTTGCTCGATTGCAATATTTAAGCAGCATTCTCCTGACTGTACATAATAATTTGTTTACTTCTTTTATGTGTCTAATTTTTCATTACTGTGCTAGTCTCACTTTTTAAATTTAATATGTAATTTCAAAGCAGAAAATCATCTGTAGTTTCTATATTAATTATGGGAATTATCCAATTCCTTTTTAAGCATTGACAAGGCCTGCAATATACTAAACCTTTGGATGAGCCCCTATCAACTTTGATTGTAATGAAAGGCTATACTTTCCCCCTGGTAGCTAATTAGTGTTACTCATATAGTCACCTTTAGTCCGTGAAACTAAAAAAGAAAAGAAATGTGTTTGAGCCCATGTAAGGGCAGGATGATAGCTTTCTGTAAATACATTATTTTCTGGGTCTTTTTAAATGGAATATTAGATGAAATGTTAGAAATATATCCCTCTGAAAGTTTATTTCTTCTGTCCTGTTAAAAATGTATTGAATCTAAATTCTGACATGAACTAGATTAGCTGAATTATACCTCCATTTTTATTTGTCAGTTTCCATTCTCAGTTTTAAAGGATATTATTATCAAATAAAACTACAGAAATATCTACTAACTAACCACACAAAGAAATTTTCAGGTTGTCAGTAGTGTGTTCAGTGTCTCTCATGGATTACCCAATATGGAAGAAATATTACTGATTTTTCCTGTGGTGGTCATTTACTTCCAGTGCCTGTTTATCTTTCTTTCAAAATAATATACATGGGGATATATATATATATATATATATATATATATATATGTTTATATATATATGTTTATATATATATATACACATATATATATATAAACATATATGTGTATACTTCTGCTGACACAGTAGTCTAATGGATGATGAAGATAAATAAGTATGTGGACAATAAATGCCTTCAGAAGTGTGTTTGAATACAAGAGATCCAACCACTTGGCTATTGTTTTGCCATTACCAACCACCACTCATTTGCCAAAGCTTTTCTTGAAAAGAAACTTGAAAACCAGCACTTGGAACCAACACTTCCTTGAGGATCTTGAAAATACCTAAGGGTTATTTTTAAAGATTAAAGGAAAGCTTGAAATACGATCTGATCTAACTTTCTTGACTCAAGTTTAACCACAGCAGATAAGAAGTTATTGTTTGATGGAAATTGGCAAAGAAATAGGACATAACCTTCTACTAGCAATTTTTTCTGACTTGTATTACACAAACACGCAAGAAACTTTTTGAAGCCTTTATACATTAATGTGAGCCCAGATTTCACTCAGGACCCAAGTGCAGAATAAAAACAACCTATCAGTTTCTTCTGCAAAAACAATACTTTATGTATTTGAAGACAATATTTAAATTCCACCTAGCCCTTTCATTTGCACTCAGAATGCTAACAGATCCCATGATTTTATTAGTCAGGGATTTTTCCCTCTGAATAGTAAATATTTGCTTTTAATTTTAAGAAGCAGTGAAATATCGTCTCATCTTCTGGGCAGTACTAACTCTGGAAGCATTATTACAATGCTTATATCTGTCAAACACTTATCATTGGATCGTTCTTCCCAATCCTTGGGAATTCCTTAAAGTTAGAATCTATACAGCTTCCTTCTTGACTCATTGATAAGTACAGTCATCCTTTGCCTCTCCTCACCTGGGCATCTGAGAATGGGCGTGGAGACAATGCTTTGCTTCACCTAACTTCCCAACCTTTCCCTTCATGGAGTAGGAGCTAAAATATGTAGAACAGAGGCACATAGAACATTTTAGGAAACTGAAAATGCAGTCCATGAAATTATATTTTACATGGTCAGAAGAGAATATCTACTTTTTTCCTAAGGGACAAAGAAACCAAGCATGTTTCCAAAAATTTTTCCAACCTCTAACTTCTGGGCCCTGGAGCTATTATCAACACATAAATCCATTATGTTTCATAGACAGCTGAGGTTGGCATTAGTCAACCCCATTGCCTCCTTGCCTCCTCTCCCACTTGTATTTTGAACAAAACCGAAGTGTAAATCAAAGTATCCCAGACCATTGGTTTCCTCTATAAGTATCACTTGTAACTACTCCAAAGCAATCCACTACTTGTACTACCAATGTTACACAACTGTTCAGAAACCTAGAGGCCTAAGTGTTTGGTAGGCCTGTCTGCTGATGCAGAATGTTCATTATGGAAGCATCGTAGCTCTGGTCCACTTGCCAAGGGCTGGTCAGTCTGAGCATGGGTATGTGACACATTTCTTACCAATGAAGCAGAAAGGGTTGTCTTCTGTGGGGATTCTGAGATATGTTTTCACTCTCACTTAAAAGAAAGAGAAGAAATTTCATATACTGAATCTTCCATTCTGCCTCCTACTATAATTACCTGTCAGTATTACCTTGAGGGGATAAACATTAAATGCAACATGCTAGTGGTCACAGAGTGGAAAAATGCAAAGAAAACAAGCTCTTGACAACAAGTTCTTGCAGTGCCAGATTAACTGATGTTTGAAATGCTTCCAGATTTCTTATGTAAGATAATAAATTGCTTACTGTTTCAAATACTTTTAGTTGAGTTTTGCACTGCTAGCAGCCCAGAGCTCCCTAATTTATAAAAAAGGCCTTAATTTTTCAAAAAAGAGAAATTAAATCAAACTGAATAGAAATAATATTGTGACTGTCCTTCCAGTATGTGATATAAAGGAACATTTCTAGAGCATCTGCAATGTTCCAGATTTCCAGCAACCTTCTCACTTTCCATTCTCACAGGAGCCCTCTGAAATGGGTCACTTAGTGTACAAGGAAAATGAGGGGCAAGAGATTGAATAACTTCCTCAAAATAACACCACTGGGAAGTGAAGGAGCTAGAAATCCAAGCCTGTCTAATTCTAAGCCCTTCTCTCATATACCACTTTCCTTCCAAACAAATGTTTTCTTGATGACATATAAAGGCCAGAATATTAAGACAAATTTGATTTTCATGGGCGGGTATTTCAAGATCAAACGTGTTTTCCAGAGGCATGCCATGCACCTGAATGTTGGTCATTCTCTGCTAGCAGTTTGTATCCAGCCTGTTCTTGTCCTCTGCAAGTTTACTATAAAAGCAGGAATGCTTCAGCTATGTCAGCCCCATAGCTGACATCCTACCTGTGTCCCCACTGGCTGCCTGCCATTCACAAACACAGTCTTCCCACATTGCAAGGTCTTAAGTGACTGCTGTGGAAATGTTGGAACCCATGTTGAAGCCACCAGACCAGGCCAAGCCAAGGATTTTTAAGAATAATTTCTTGCCTCCCAACCAACACAGGATACTGGCTTGACTGTTTTTTGTTTTATTATTATTATTATTATTAATCTAAACCTCACAAAGCAAGAATAAATTTCTTAGAACTATAAAAATAAAACACCAATGGAAGGCAATGTTGAAGATCAATTAAAATTCTTCATAGAAAGGTTTGAATGATTATAAGAACTTAAATATCTCTCAGTTGCTAACTAGGATTGTGGTCTCAGAAAATACATGCATGGTCTTCCTATCAAGATATTAGAATAATATTTTGATACACTTGAAAAAATTATGGGGAAAGATAGCATTGGGAAGGGGGTTAAACTTTAGTCATATGTCAACTGCAAATGCACCTAATATAGTGTTCATGTTTTTTACTTCCAGTATGTATTCTGCAGGGAAAAATTGGGAGGAAATTGGCAAAAACCCCCAAACTGGGAAAACGGCTTTTGAATATCTGTTTTTGTAAATTAGAAATCTAGGGAAAATGAAAGTAACTTGGTTCCACATTTGTACAAAACCTTTCCTGATTGGACAATTGGACTGAAGGCTGATTGGCTCAGGCCATTCCATGGGCGAGCTATATAAAGAGCTGTGCTGAGGCAGCTCGATCCTTTTTTGCCTCTTCACCCCTTTTCGCCTTTACACCTTTCACCCACACCATCGGCTAAGCAAGACCTTCTAGCCCGTTCCTGCCCAGACCACTCATGAGGAAACAGATTTCCTGCTCTTCCCCGGACCTTCGGTGAGGAAAGAACGCTCTCCTGTCGCAATCATCAACAAGGAAAGAACCTGCTCTCCATCTGATCACCGAGGAAGCAACAGCTGTCTCGTGACCACTGAGATGACCAACACAGGTGTTTGCCCCTGGAAGGCAAAAGCACCTGAGGCTTTTCCTTTCTCCTGTCTCCTCTGGAGTCCAGAGGGCCACAGGAATCCACACCCCTCACCCGAGGGTCCTGAGTGATTTGTGTTTAGTATCTGTGTGCTCAGCGGCACCGCCTGTCTGAACATCTGGGCCAGACCAGGAGGTGCGCGCCCCACATATTCTTATAAATCCAGTATTCTTGTTAACTACTGAATGGAAGGACCTCTTAAATGTTTGGCAACGGGCTTTGTATAGAACACCTCATTGCAAACTTATAACAATTCTATGAGGTGATGTTGATATTAGTATTATCTTCATTGTGCAGATGAAGAATTCAAGTTGTAGGTAAGTTTGTAACTTGCTGAATGTTTCTATCTCCCCTTAATTTCCATGCTAAAGCCCAAACTCCCAATAGATGGTAGTTGGAGGCGGAGGGCTTGGGAGGTGATCAGGTTTAAATGTGAGGTCATGAAGGTACAGCACACTGATGGGATTTGTGCCCCATAAGAAGAAGTTGAGCAAAAAGCATAGAGTGAAAAGGCCCTCACTGTCTACCAGCCAGGAAGCTGGACCTCCACCAGAACCAAACCTGCCAGTAACTTGATCTTAGGCTTCCTAACATCTAGAATTGTCTACCTAACCAATCTGTTCTTTTATTACAAAATTCTTAGCTAAAACAGTACTAAAATTTCACAAAAACTTACTTGGTTGCCATGTATAGCCATACCACCCTGGCATCTGATCCCATCTGATCTCAGAAACTAAGCAGGGTCTGGCCTGGTTAGTCCTTTGATGGGAGATTGCCTGAAAATACTGGGTGCTGTAGGCTTGGAAGGAGTACTTGGCATCCCTCTCCCAAAACAATCAGCCATTGGAAACCCTATGAATAGCAAAGAAGCATTGACATAGTTCTGGGTGTGGCACAGTGCCAGATAGTGCTTCATTCTATTATATATAGGGTCTCCATGAATTGGACCTGACTTAATGGCACCTAACAACAATTACTTGGCTTTCAGTTTCTATGGTATCAAATATATAACCTTTCAAAAGTACCACACTGCTTTATATTCCACATAGAGTATAGGCAATCATATTGTGTTGAGTAATGACATCTGAAGGCCACTATCCTACCTCAAGTTATCTTTATAGACTAGATGGGGCTGAAAAACTATTGTTGGTAAAATTTCAGTTGATCAGATGAATTTAACCAAAGTTTCTGATCAGCTTATTACTGTCAATTGGAAAAGAGTATTTTTTAAAAAATATATATATAATTATTGCCAAGTGCAATGGCACACACTTGTAATCCCAGAGATTCAGGAGGTAGAACCAGGAGGAATGCAAGTTCAAGGCCAGAAGCAGCCTGCATACCTTAATGAGACTCTGATTTAATATTAAAAATTAAAAAATGAGCTGAGGGTACAGCCCAGTGTTAGAGTACTTGCAAAGAATGTGTGAGGCCCTGGGCTCAACCCCTCAATACTGGGGGAAAAATTAAAATTATTAATGCATATTAATTATAAAAATTAATGGATTTCATTATGACATTTTCATATACACATATGTTGTGTTTTGCTCATATCCACCCTCTTTACTACTCTCTGATACTGTCTACTAAACTCTGAGGGTTTGAGGGTAGGACCAAACAATATAATAACATATACTAGTTATTCAAACTTTTGTTGTTGTTGTTAGGTGCCGTCGAATCGGCATCCGACTCATAGCGACCCTCTGTACAACAGAGGAAACACTATTGTCAGTGCTTCTCTGCTGTTCATAGGGTTTTCAATAGTAGATTGATTTTTGGGAGGGGGTTGCCAGGTCCTTCTCCCAAGCCTGCAGCATCTGGTGTTCCCAGGCGGTCTCCCATCCAGGTACTAACCAGGCCCGACCCTGCTTAGCTTCCGAGATCTGACAGGATCAGATACCACAGGGCTATGGCTGCAGGCTTATTCAACCTTTAGTGGTTGCCAAATGCCTTTCTAAGTGGTTTGCGTGCATAGTCATTTAACTCTTACAAGAAACAGATTAACACTTTAAGTAATAGTTAAATTGTTAGCTGATTAATAATGAACAGTACTCTTCTCATTTGATAAATGAGGAAACTGAAACAAACATAGTAAATACCAGCTAGAGAAGCGGGGAAGTGGCAGGGTGAGGGGCGAAGTAAGGCAGCTGCTCCAGGGCCCCTGCCTGGACCCTTTGCCTCTTTGCAGGCTGATTCCCAGCCCCTGGCCCAGTGCTTGACAATGAGCTTTCGCTAAGTCTTTGTTAAATAAGAACCTACCTACTGTTTTTGTTGGGTAAAGGGCAAAATCAGTTGCAAAAACCTATTATATACTAAAATGAAAAAAGAATCCAGGAATTGGAGCTCAATCTCTATCTTTTCGGATCAGAGGAAGAAACTGACAGATGAGAGGACCTTACAGCCAGCCAGCAAGGCCTGCTGGATGGCGAAGGGGTTGAATAAATGCCAAAGGAACAAGGATGACTATGTTTTGGTTTTATGTCCTTTAAGAATGAGCTACAGGTACCGCCACTAGTATTTTATTATTTTTAAGTGTCATAACTTCTTTTTTGAAAAATCAGAGAACTCATGTCCTTAAACACTTCAAGTATGAAATATATAAATGCTATCAAATATCCTCTGGCCTCTGCTAGATGCTCTGGAATCAGAGCTGGGTTCCCAGAAGCTTTTGAGCTGCAGGCTCCAGCACTTTCCTGCCAAGTTCAGGTCCTCACAAGGGACATTTAAGGGAACTGCCTGGGCAGCTCCTCTCCTCAGGCTGTATCACTGCGGTTTTAATTTTTCTCCCTTACCCAGAAGGTGGCCTGCCCTCCTTTGACTCCCATTTTGTTTGTTTGTTTGTTTGTTTGCAGTTGAGCTGGAGAAATCAGGGACAAAGGAAGGTGGGATTTGTATGAGTAGAAAGAAGGGCTGGGAGAATAGATGGTAAGAGTAAGAGTCAGGGAAAAGAAGATGTGAAGGATCAGAGCACAAATACTACATGAAGCCACTAACTTTAGACAGATATAATGGAATTACAGTAATTTCATAAACATTGGTCACTAAAAATAACTTATGCAAGAATATACAAAAAAAAAAAAAGCTTGCCACTAATGGAAGAACTTTACATCTCTAAAAGATGTTGTCAGCTCTCAAAATGAGGCAGGATAGAAAGATAGGAAAATTTGGGGGGGGGAGTGAGGGAAGAGCTTTCACTCCAAAATCTGCTTTAAGCCTCACCAGCTGAAAATCAAGAACTTTGATACAACTACCTTAAAAGCGCTATCAGGACTGCCTGCATGGAGATGTTACTTTGGAGAGACATCTTAAATAATGAAAGTGGTAAAATAGTAACAAGCCATGTTTGGGGTCAAAAATGTATTTATCCTTTGAGTTTGACCTTGTTTCTCCTCTGTAATTCTGTGCTTCTTTGAGACATACCCAGGGAGCTCCCTGGTGACTTATCTCTTAAACCTAAATGATGCAACTTCTTTAAATCTCATTCCCACCTCCCCCCCAAGACTGGAGCGTGCCCTAGGTTAAAGAAAACTGACAAGAACAGGTGCCTAGGGACATTTTCTTTTTGGCTTTCCCGGGAAACCCATGTTCATGTCCTGGATGTCTATCTCTCTTCCTCTCTGAGTGTCCACATGTATTCTAAAATGTGAACTTAATAAACTCTACAACTTTGTTTCACTCCCACTGACTGGTCCTGAAATTCTTTTCTGTGGTGAAGCCAAGGACCTGATTTAATCTAAGTGGAGGACCCAACTCGGGGAACTCCTCAGGCAAGGCAGCCACGCTGAGCTGTACCTCTCTGCTGTGCCACCCATGACAAAAGTTCTTAATGCTCAGCTGGCAGATTCTAGGGTGAAAGCTTTTTCCCTTTCCATGTCCCCCAAATTTCCTTACCTTTCTATCCTGCTTTAAAGAAAGGAAATAGATTTTATATTGTTATTTGTAGGCCAGAAGAAATTGCCAAGAAGAAAAGTTTACACCAATGTTAGGAATTTTTTCAAACAAATAGTTCTATCTGAAAATGAATGGTCTGTCTATATGACAGTGAACTTCCATGGAGGTCTTTAAACAAAACTGAGGTAACTGCTTCTCAGGAATGGTATGCTGATAAATGTCTCCTAAGTCCTTTTGATCAAATGTCCCATCTTCCTTCCTTCAACAACTCTAACAACTGAAATGACTACATTTCTGAAATCTATAGCAAGAGAAGTTTAAATTGAAAAGCCAAAAATCTTTCTGGAGTAAATAGTGTTAAAAATTTAAGTCATGAAAGAGAATCTTAAAATATTGTAAACATTTGTGAAAACTAAGACAATAAAGATCAACTCATAGAGCAAATAAATATGCTACACTTAATATTTTCATAAATAATATCTGGCTCTAATATAAAATTTTCAGATTAGCTTTTTCTCAGCATTTCTTCTTTTTACCCTTTGTCAGAGAAATGTTTTGAACCAATTATGCTTTGCTCTAGAAAATATTGCATAGTGAGAAACATTTTCCTTCACGACCCTCTCTTGCAGTCTGTCTCCCCTCCAAGAAGCGAATGCTCTTCTGAGTTTAGAAATCAAAGTCTTCCAATTCCTAATCTGCTGCATGGCCTTGGAATAACTTGGGCACTTCAAATAACATGCTTATGTTACTATATTTAGCACGTCTGCTCTGGTAGTAAATGGGGTATTTTTCAAATCCCTGAACATGGGGTTTTCACCAGAGGATCCTAGAAAGCTGCAGAATTCTTAGGCATGGCTCCTCTAGCCTCTTTTGTAGGCCTCCTGACTTTTGCTCCTCTCACCATGCAGAAAGGCAATTCTGAGACTCAGTTATTCTTCTTCAACCTCCCTTTTCTCTATGAAAACCACCACACTAAACCTTCACTTCCTCTTAGCCAATTCCCTCTTTCTTCTTTCAGATCACAATTCCCCTTTTTCTAATTATGTCCCATAGTGGGCAATCAATATTTGCTTATTCTCTGAATGAAATTCTCTAGATTGCTGAATGGGTACTGGAAAGTAAATTTGCCTATACTTGAATTTTGCTTCAGGGAAATTCATGGTTGGAAAGAATTCATGTATATACTTTCCCAAGAGACACATTCCAATTATGTTCTTTATTATGTTTTTTTTAAAAGATCATCACTGCAAATTTTAATTAACTCTAGAACAGAACAGTTGCTCCTCTGTAAAAAAAAAAAAAAGCTTTAGTATGAGTTAAATATTAAGTAATAGAAAACAGTCATTTCTATAAATTGATTAAGAATAGTGATAAGTAGAAAAAATATAAGTCAAGAGCCTTACCCAAGTTCAATGTTAACATATGAAGGATGTGGAAGAGTAGAAGAACAAGGTTTTTTGAGGAAAACAAATCTTTCTATTCTATCCTGCTAAAAATTACAATCAGAATTGTATAGTATTATTTTGCAATATAAACTTAAATGTGTTTATTATTGCCAACATAAGAATATGCAAATATCTAGGGGACAGAGGGAGAGATGAGGGGAAAAGAGAAGCATGAAAAATGGGGTATCAGAATTCTATAGGAATAAAAGGAAGAGAAGAGTGAGGAAAGAGCATTGAGAAAGGAGAAGTGATGCACAGGAGTCCTTAGATATCCATGAGAGATTAGTTCCAGGACCCCCCCAGATATCAAAATCTGTGGAAGTTCAAGTCCTTTGTATAAGATAGTGAAGTATTTCCATATAGCCTATGGAAATCTTCCTGTGCATTTTAAATCATCTCATTGTTGTTGTTACTTATGATACCTAATAAATGCAAATGCTATGTAAATAGTTGTTATACTATATTGCTTAGGGAATGATAAAAAAAAGACTCTGTTCTTGTTCATTACAGACATAATTTTTTCCAATATTTTAGATCTACATTTGTTTAATATGAAGGGCAAATTGCACACTTAAAAGAAGCAAGACAGCTGAGTCAATGAAAGTAAGAACAGCACAAACAAACAGGAAGATCAACGTCTTCTGGCAGCCATTGTTTTTGCTAGGTGACATCTAGTGGATGTCACACTCATAAAGATCCTATGTACAACAGGCAAAACACTATCATTAGTGCTTCTCTCCTATCCATAGGGTTTTCAGTGTTTTCAATGGCAGACCATTTTTTGTTTGTTTGCTTGCTTGTTTTTTGGTGGGGGGAGTAGGTTGCCAGGTCCTTCTCCCAAGCCTACAGCACCTGGTGTTCCCAGGTGGTCCCACATCCAAGTACTAACCACGTTTGACCCTGCTTAGCTTCTAAGATCTGATGGGATCAGATACCACAGTAGTATGGCTGCAGGCCAGCCATGGTAACATGAAAATGCCCACCAGCTGTCACCAGAAATCCTCTGAAGCAGGCTCACAAAGTGGTGGCTCATTGGATAATTTGGCATCATAAGGTTGTTAGGTTGTTTTTTTATTCCCTTCACTGGATTTGAATGCCTTTAGGTGTCAGATTTCCTCCCCAGTTTACCATGTGCCTAACACATCAGAATTTTAAAGGTATTGGAGTTCTAGAATGGAGGACTAAGGTTGGAACAGATCTGAAACCCCACATCCAGAACCTCACTTTCTCCTGGACTCTGCTTATATCAAGCAACCCCTAAATCCCCACCATCTGTGTGGTTTGCTAACACATCTTCTCTCAAATTTCTGTTTTATGAAATCTCAGTTTCCAAGGATCTTTCTCTGCTGAAGCAATTTGAGTCTTCTTTTCAACTCCTGTCCCCAGAGTCTCTGCCTCCTAGGACACCCGCTGCTGGAAAGATAAAGGATGAAAACAAATCCTAATCTCCCCTCATGTTTGGGGTGATCTGTTGAAACTTCTCCCTTTCAGATTCCTTTTGCATCCTGCCTTAAGTCCAGCCTCCTCTGCACTCTGCATGCAAGTTCACAAAACCACCACCTCCAAGCGGGTCAGATCTAGAGTCTGCGTCCGAAATCAACATTACCAGTTGAAACTTTTCCCATGGTCTACTTCAAAAAGTGTTGCATTTTCCTACCTCTGAATGGAGAGACTCCTTTGTCAAGTATTTAGAAGTTGGTCTTAGCTCCAGAACTCTCCTCAGATGAATAGAAAATTGAACTTTTAAATTTTAATATGAGGGCTGAGAAGGCCCAACAGCATTTCATGCTCAGTTGAGTAGACATGACACAAAGAAAACAGTTTTGAGACAACTGATCTTCTTAGGAATGGTGTAGGCTCCAGAGGACAGCCAAACCCCTCCTCTGAACCCCTTGGCCAGGTGTGTTTTGTAAGTCAAAATATCTTTTAGATTTTAAAACATTGATACAGAGGTTACAGCGTTTGTTACAGAATCTCCACCCCATCTCCTGGGTTCAGAGGCAGCACTCTAGAAGCAAGAACAAGGTACAGTCATGAAGTGTGCAATAGTCACACCAAGTCAGAGCTGTGCCATAATTCAGGCCTGGTTGTTTGTCACAGATGTGTCACGTCAGAAGACTTTTGCTGGCAAATAGGTAAAAATCAACCAATCAAACGATAAACTTCTCAGTTTCTAGGATATTTTTTGATTTTAGAATTGTGGATAAGTCATTGAGGACCTGACTCATAAAGAAGGAAATAGGCAGAAAGGCAGGAGAAGGTTAATTATTTAATTAAAGGCAATAGGAGCAGAAGAACAAACTGGCAAAGGCAAGTGTGGCATTAAGGAATGAATGAGGAGTGAGTGATGGCAGGATCGCTCTCCATGTGAAGAAGGAATGTTTAGAAAGAACCATATATGGTCACCCATGCCAACAGCATGAGAGGACAGGAACTCAGGGAAGACATGGGTGTTGAAGGCCAGCCTGCAGAGCAGCACAACGCCCCAGTGAGAATGGTGGTGGAAGGGTGGGCTGGAAGGACATAATCCCTGAGTCAAGAGGAGATAATGGAAACAAGAAGGAGCTAGGTTCAGGAACTCTCTCATCACTTCAACAAACAGGAGCAGGAAAAGGGAAATTTTTACAACTGAAAACTCAGTGATGGAATGAATGGATTTTAGTTACCATACTCAATCTGTTAACTTAGTTTTCTTTATGTGCTAGTAAACTCTGTCTTTTTGTCTATAAGAAGGATTTATTTTGTAATGGGGTACTTTGGGTCCATCTTTATTAATTTTACCCTGAATGCCCACTTGAGGTATTCTACATCAGGTACAGAATTCTTATAACATCAGAGAGAATAGTAAGCAGATGATTCCCTTTTTGTCCTAATCCTTAAACCTGGAGCCAAGCAAAGAGTTTAACTCTCCTGTTTGAGTTGCTACGCACACCATAGGTAACGGACAAGTGATTTTCCTTTGCTCATAAAGGGAAAGAAATCTCAGGAAGTGAGGGCTTTTTACAAGGCCACCAAGAAGCCTAGGGAGGTTTTATTTCCACACACTTACTCTCATGGTTTTAATGAGCATTAAATGAGAATTATGGAAAGCATTAACACAAAGTCGGGTGCATTCTATTCTACATAATATCCTAATTAATCTTGTAGTAGGGAGGGGTTGAACAAATATTTTCTGTCCTTTATAACAAGTATTCCCAAGAATGCCAGGAAAATGATGTCATATTCCTGAGGCTACCTTGAAAACTTGGAAGACTGCCGTTATATAGACATTATACTGTATTTCTACCAGAAATTATAAGCCCCCTAATGAAACATATTGGGATAGAGGTTGTCCATCTTCAATTTAACATATTGAAGCTGTAAAAACTGGATTCCATTTAATACTTGAGGTAAATCACGAGAGACTAGAGTGTGGTTAATACAAATTCAAAGTCAAAATAGTCTCAATTAAGATTTAAACATTAAAACTAAATATAGTTTGTTCTATTTTTAGTAATGAGAGCTAAGGAAAATATGCAACTCTAAGATAAGTATCATCTAGGGAAAAAGTTATAGAGTGGCAGAAAGACCAAGCTCTGTTACATTAGTGTTCCTACTAATTAGTACACACTTATCGTATAGTAGAATATTTAACTGAATCTAATAAAAACATTGGAAATGCTAATTACTTTGCCATTTGCATTGTTTTACGTATTTCTGGTGGTTTCTGATGAAAATATAATACCATATAGAGAAATATATTACTCATTTCATGTTAGTGTTATTAAAAGTAAAAATCTTTGGGAGCATAAGGAAATGCTCTTATCTGTAGAATGTACATTATAAAAGGAGCTTCTAAAAAGCTCCTTTTGATATGTGCTTACTGTTTCTCTTGTGCATGCAAATATTTGCCAGGCTGCAGTAGTAAAGGTGGCTGCAGTGGACTGGCTGGCAGGTAAGGTGTAGGGCTGTCTTATCTTCAACATCCTCTGACCTGGGACCTCAGTTTTCCTAATCCTAAACTCTATCATATGTCTTTGGCAAGCATGACAGAAGTTTATCCAGAAGAATTCTATTTTATTAATGTTTATAACCCCAATTGCTGGTGTAGTATTGATTCCCAATTCATATTTGCTTAATGAACTTAAAAAGAATGAAGGAATAAGAAGGGAAAGGAGGAAATGCAGAAAGAAAGGAGGGAAGAGTGATCACGTAAAGGAAGAAAGGAAGGAGGGGACCGTATCTGTGCAAAGAGGAGCCCTGGGGGTATATAGGAAACCTTAATGTTGACCTAACTTCTATATCTCTTATGTTATGGGGTATCTAGATCAATTAGCCCATTGTTTTTGTAAATAAAATTTTATTGAAATGCAGTCACACTCAACATTTGTCCATGGCTGTTTTCTTGCTACAACCAGAGTTCCAGGGTTGTGTGGCTGCAAGAAACCATATGATCACCAAGCTTACCTGGCACTCTGGGTTTTGCTCAGTTGGTAGAGGGCTGCTCTGTGTTCTAAGACCCTGGATTCAATCCCCAGCACTGCAAAAATGAGAGAATGATGTGGCAGCCCACTCCAGAAGCAATCCCCAAATAATCAGCCACTGAAAACCCTATGAATAACTACATAGGGTCACTATGAGTCAGACTCAACTCAATGGCATCTAGCAACAGCACAAAAATTTTTTCCCAACCGCTTATCTAAACATTACACATAGATCTGGCTTGCCCTAAAAGGTGTATTTAATGTGTGATTTATAAGAATAAAAGACCTCACCACTAATCTGAATACATAGGTTCAGATTTAGAAGACTCCTAAAAAAAAAAAAAAACAGCTACACAGACAGACTTTTGCAACTAATACTGACTCTAAACAATCTAGTTCTTGGTAATTCTGAAAATGTCTTTGAAAGGACCTAGGACATGCGGTACAGAACAGTATTGTCCTAATCATTGCCATCAAACAGTTTATGTTGACCCAGAACACTTTCTTCCAAATAGTTAAGGTGCTCATACATCTGTGTTTACTCAGAACAGTTGCAATTTCCAGCAATATTCCCAGCATAATTATGAAAAGTGC
This sequence comes from Pedetes capensis, assembly GCA_007922755.1. Classification (NCBI taxonomy): domain Eukaryota; kingdom Metazoa; phylum Chordata; class Mammalia; order Rodentia; family Pedetidae; genus Pedetes; species Pedetes capensis. The sequence continues at coordinate 46,172 of VMDO01005288.1, forward strand.
CTTTTATGATCAAAATGTCCTGATTTGGAGAATCAATTATATCATCACATTTTATATACTTGATCCTGAAGTTATTGTGTTTGCTCTTGTCAAGCCCAACTCTTTTTATCTTTATCATTTTGCAGTTTCTGCAGTTTCTTGCTGGGCCTCAGAATATTTGATCCTTCTTTCTTTGCTTATTTTTTTTAATCAGAGTTTTTGTTTTGTATTCCCAAGCAGTCTTAGCTAAAAGACCACAGGTTTTGACTCTGTTTTGGAGAAAAATTACTTCCCAAAATCTATATCTGAATGCTCTCCTTGTATGACTTTCTCCCAAGAAAGATAAAAATGAAATTCTCTCAAAAATATTGTTTGACTACTGGGCTAAAATATTTCTTCCTGCTCCTCTAAGAATCTTGACCTCTTGGCATCAAAATCATTTAATTTGTCTTGTGGCTGTGTCTAAGAAAGCACCTCAAGGTATTCTCTGAAACCATGGTTGAGAATCATTTAAGATGCTCCAAATGTCTCCTGTGAAAATGGAGGTTTGAGCCATGGAAGGATAACCTATTTCTGGGATATTGTCTTTACTAACCCCTGATAGGAGAGCAGATGAAACCAATAAGCAAGTGTGCTAGTCTGCTCTGTGTAAACTATTTAAAAAGGCAATTGATAGCTATAGAGTTTTACCTGAAGCCAATTTCACAACTTATATAACCTGATAGATTCTCTGTCTAAACCATTTTGACCATTCAAGTGGCCATGAAAACTTTCTCTTGTCCCTAGAAAATATTCAGTGACTTAGATATAGACCCATGCTGTTGGGTACAAGAACCATTAGTGATGTGGGTATTTAAATTTTAATTAACTAAAATCAAATAAAATTGGACATTTAGTTCCTCGGTTGCACCAGGCACAGGTTCAGTGCTCCATGACACATGAGGCTTGTGATTACCATGCTGGGCAGTTTGGCTATAGAGGATTTCCATCCCCGCAGAAAGTTCTGTGGGTCAGCATTGGATATGGGGAGAGGTGATTTTGGCAGTTCAATTACTTGATCTGGAACAGAACATCTTTCTATCTTCTAATTAGCAAATGTTATACTGCAAAGTACAATTATTGAATTTTTGATGCCACTTCTACTACATACACTGCAATCTCATAACCTCAGAGTTTCAGACTTAGTGAATCAGGGAAAGAAAGGTAAGAGGTAACCAAAAAACATGATCCTTATAGAGTACCTTTACATAAAGGGAGAAAATTTTAATAAGTTTACAACTTGAAGTTTCAGTTTCCTTCTCTTCTAAAATTTCCCTTGTCTTCAATGTTTAAGGGAAAATATGATTTCCGAGTGTGTTTGGATTCAATCTATTAAGCAACTATTAGATGATAGGCCATGTGCTGCATGCTGTGAAGAATTTTAAAAAGAAAACCATTTCTGTTTATGCCAGATGATGTAAGAATTGGCCGTGGGCAAGCCATGTTTGGTAAGTAGTGTGAGTATGAATAGTTAGGTGCAAAGAGAACAATTTAGCTATGTGCAAAATACCATGGATAATGAGCCTCATCTACTCAACCAGGATACTGGGTGACGTCTCAAAACAGCAAAATGTTCATTTATTCATGTATTCATTCACACTTTTAGAATGAGCCCATGAGGAGGACAGAGCAAACCTTCTCTTAGATTTTTAGGATATAGTTCATGTCTTGCCAACCAATAGTGGCTGGACCAGGATTAGAGCAAGGCTCAGGTTTGGATACCATTTCTACTACATACCCTGCAATCTTATAACTTCAAAGTTTCAGAATTAGTGAATCAGGGAAAGAATGGTAAGAGGTAACTGAAATACATGACCTGTGTAGACTACTTTTTCATTAAAGGGAGAAAATTTTAATAAGGTTACAATGGAGTTTCAGTTTCCTTCTATTCTAAAATTTCCATTAAGTCTTAAACGTTTAAGGGAAAATATGATTTCAAAATATGTTTGTGATGTTTCTATAGGTAATACAGCTGGAAAATGAGGTACATTTATGGACTAGTGCTATGGATGTTCCAAAATAAGAACGTGAAAGGCTTACAGTGTGCTGTTTCCAGACTTCATCTAGAAAAGGGGACATATGTAGAGGCATCATCATTGGAACACTCTGTCCTGCTCAGCATATGGCTGCATTGCCCTTCCAGTCATAAAGGGCATCACTATGTACATTTTTATAAGGCTGTTGATGGTGTTCCCTTTTAAAGACTCCACTTAATCTAATGCAGAGTGTGAGAAGAAAACAGCCTTTGTAAAATGCATGTTTGTAATAATATACTCTCTTTTCAAGGATATTAGGCTATTTCTGTCTAGAGGTTAAAGTAATTTTAAAACACAAATGTTCGAGTGTCAAGTACAAAAGCAGAATAAGAGTTCATTATCCAAATATGTAGCAATGTAGGGCAAGCCCAAAATGACTTTCTTCACCGTAAAAGATTCTTCAGGTGGCTTTCTGGTGAACACTCTGCAGCAATAGCTCTGTACTTCTGGTTTATAGCCTCAGGGTATCTTTTTTGTTTAGTACTTTATCTTTTCCCTCAGGCTGAGATATTTCCACCCTCAGGTATAAAACAGAAAACATTGGCCTTAGAATTGACTTCACTATGAGACCATAGATCTCTACAAAGAGGAGAAACAGTAAACTAAATTCCTGATCAATAGAAGAGAAGGTAGTTAATATGCACTTGTGGGAGTGCCAGCCTCATTCACATTGGGAGCAAGGATTCTTTTAGCATGTCTAATCATGTTCAACTGCCTCCCATCCCTTCTCTAATGGAGTCACTCTCAGGATAGAAGTGCAAAAATACAATCAAGACTCATCCTATCAGTCACTCATGTAGTATCTCATTCAAAGAGTCAAGCAGCTACAATATAGGATTTGTTTCAAGCCAGAAATAGTGGTTCATGCCATAACCCTGGTGACAAAAGAGGCCAAGACAGGAGGAGTGCAAGTTCGAGGCATGCAGAATGAGTTCAAAGTCAGTGTAGGCAACTAAGAGAGACCCTGTACGAAATAGAAATAAAAAAACATTAAAGGGCTAGAAATGTAGCTCGGTGGTAGAGTACACTTGCCTAGCATATGTGAGGCCCTGGGTTGAATCCTCAGTATCACAAACGGGAAGGGAAGGGAAAGGAAAGGAAGAAAAGAAAAAAGAGAGAGAGGGAGGGAAGGAAGGAAGGAGTGAAGGAAGGAAAAGATTTGATTCAAGGGCATTTTCTGGGGACAATTTCTTAAAGATCAGTAAGATGGTTGAGAACAAGTATATTCTGTTTGAATGAAGATGTGAGAGATGCAGACAGTCTACTGTAATAGAGGAGAAATTCTCAAAGTCCCAGATCTTAGTGAACTAGCAGTACTGTGTACGAAAAGAATTCATCATACTGCTGTGGGAGAGAAATACTTAGGCAAAATAAGACACCAAAGTTAGGGTTAGAAGAAGGGTCATCAATACTGATGCTTAAATGACCATGACTAATGGAACAGATTACATAGCTTCAAGAATAGCTTTAAGAATAGCTCCCATCTTATATGATCTTCTTACAATGTGAGTTTGACACTCTACTCATTTAAGAGTGTCATCTATGTCCCAGTTCCTTAAAGTTATGTTGGATTTTATGACTGTTTTGTTAAAGAAAAAAATTTCAAAGACATGGTAAGGCATTTATTTAAGACCGTTGAGACACATATACAAGTGGCTGCACTCTGAATACAGCATGGATGGTGGAATTTATAGACAATTACAGGGTGGGGTTCAACACATGGCAAATTACCACTAATCAGGGTTAAGAGAAATTATAATCTGCCATTGAAAACCCTATCAATAGCAGAGAAGCACTCACAATAGTGATAGGCAAGGCACGGTGTTAGGGAGTGTTTTCTTCTGTTGTACATAGTGTTGCACCTGAACTGAAGGCACCCAACAACAATGGGATTTTTGCTGAGGACAGGCCAGGATGATCAAATCTCACCTAGGGGATAGTGGAGTGTGAAGAATCTGATCAGATGCTACCAATGATCAGAAATGGAGAATAGAGGGTTTTGCTCAACTGTGTTAGCAAATTCTTGACAAAACTGGATTATACAAGGAAGTGTACAAATGGGGCTAGAAGAAGGTTCAGGATCCCATTTGGCTCATATAAAAATATTTGTCAGTTTCAACCAATCAATGAAAACAATGTTTTGTGAATTCTAAGACTGGTCATAAAAGTCCTTGTCCCTCCTCTCTGTTAGCTAGAAGCCACCATGCTGTAAAGAATCCAAACTATCCTTTGGAGAGGCCATATAGAGAGGGAGAGAGAATATGTGAACATAGAAAGTTCCACTCATTCACCAACTGCTTCAGACCCTGTTCCAGCCATCATCTATTGGCAAGCCCCTCCTAAATTACTGACTTGCAAAAACTGTGGCAGATAATAAAATGATATTGTGGTTTTAGCAAATATGTTTAGGATTTGCTTGGGACACAATACCTAATGAAAGCAAGAGGATTAAAAGAAAAACCAAGATCTGAGATGAATCTTAGATTGAGAAAGGAAAAGGCTGCCCTGGCAGTAAAAAGATGTCAATGAGGCTGAGAAGGGGTGGAGTGACTAGGCACAATGGATGTTGAAAAAGGGGTTAATGGGAGTACAAAATAATGCTTGTAAACTTTAGGAAGGAAGGGGTAGCAGCTTGCCTCCCTCCCCAACTCCTAGACAAACTCCCAAAGACATACAAAGAATCAGGAAATGATCACTGGGAGAATCTCATTATCAAGGAAATGATTTGTTTCCATAAGGATAGGGAGGCACAGGAAGAGTAATGTTCTGACCTGAGAAGGATTTTGGAAGGAGAGACACAGAGCAGCTAGAGAGGGATATGCCAAAGGTAATCCCAGGGGAGATGAACAAGAAGAGGAGGTGCTGACAGCATGGGCACTGACTGTGCCCCCAAGAGGATCAGGGAAAGGAAGATGATGCCAGGAGATTACAGGGACCCAATAAGGGGGTCTTGTGCAGTCAAAGTACTACCTATCCCAAGGGTTCCAATGTACCTGGGTGACAGGCCAGAGAGTTAAGGCACCCCCAAGAAACACAGAGACTAGAATTGGTTAAACATGACCTGAATTTAGCAGATAGGAAGGCTTGGGCCAAATTTATAGACTAATTTAAAGGTCTTACTAATGTACTATAATGGCCTCCCAATTCATGTATTAAAGTTCTAACTCCTTGTATCTCAGACTGAGACTGTGGTTAGACACTGGCCCTTTAAAAGGGCATTTAAATTATAATAAGGCCCTTGGGATTGGCTCTGAACCAATGACTAGTATCCTTAAAAGAAGATTAGAACACAGACTAAGTACACAGTGAGCAGCAGCCATCTGCAAGCCCAGGAGAGGGGCCTCAGAATATAACAACCCTGTTGACATCTGACTTGGACTTCTGGCTCCCAGAACCATGAGAAAAAAAATGTTCTGTTGTCCAAGTCACCTAATGTATAGTATTTTGTTATAAAAGCCCTACAAAACTAATGTACTATATTTTAGTGATCTTTTTCACATTTTTAAGCTTTGTGTTTGCCCTATAAACTCCTTAATGACAAAATGCAACTGTCTTCCACATAATTCACAGGTTCTGTTACAGGGAACCCCCACCTGTCTATCAGCTTGTCATGATGTGGAAGTTTGCATGCTACTGTGATGCCAACTGCTATACCATTGGTATTTCAAATACCAGCAGCAGCACGAATGGTGGACAGGTTTCAGCTGAGCTTTCAGACTAAGACAGACTAGGAAGAAGAATCTGGCAGACCACTCCCAAAACAATTATCCATCAAAAATCCTATGACTAGCAGAGAAACAGTGTCAAATATAGTGCTGGAAAATGAACCCCCAGGCTGGAAGGCATTCTAAGGATGACTGAGAAAGAGTTGGCTCCTCAAAGTAGAGTTGATCATAATGATGGGAATGGAGTAAAGCCCCTGGGAGCTGCTTTTGCTGTTGTGGCATGACTCAAAATGAAAAGAAACATCCTATCTGTAACAATGGACTCAAATATAAAAAGATCATGTGCATTAGACAGTGTCAGGAAGTGTTTTGTTCTGTGGTACATAGGGTCAATGTGAGTCAGATCTGACTTGACGACATTCAACAACATTATAGGGAACAATCTTCATGCTTATATAATAAGTACTAGCAGGCTGACAGGAGGCAAGAACAGGACTTTAAAACAAACAAACAAAAGGTAGAAACATCATAATTAATTGACTCAAAGGATCATTTTGGCAAGTCACCAAAGACTGCCTAAAAGTGCTTCCCTGGTTGATGGAAGCCTGGTGGGAAGCAGTCCACTACTAAGCCTCTTGCTCCAGATAGACAGACTCAGGGCTAAGGCTAGTGCTGAAGCAAGGATATGGGCCCTTCCACTTTCATGAAACCTGAAGTTTATACAGTTTGGAGTGGGAAACTCACCTGAAGAAATACATACAAATTCACAAATGAAAATTAAGTATAAATGAATATTTATTTAGAATGTAAAATCAAATGACAAAAATGGCAAAGCTCTATAAATGTTGATAAACTCTACAAATAACACTTGGCTGGAACTGATGAAAAGTTAGTGTTTTTTACACATCTAAGGACTAGAAATATTTTCCACAGATCGACTTGTGGATCTATATATTCTCAACCTCATTTCTCCCGTTACCCACCTATTTCCAATGATGAGCACTGTAGGAGGCAACATCTCACAGCTCTGGCAATTCTCCAGGTATGGTAGATAAGAGAATTCCTAGAACTGTTTCTATATCAAGATGGCGAGCAATGATGTAATTATGATGTTACACCTAAACTAAAGGCGTCTTCAACTCTAACTGTCCCCAAATGCTTACATTCCCATCTCTAGCCACAAGGGATGGTATGAGAGAGGAACCATGGGAGTGAGGAGACATAGCAGTCTATGTTGGTTATTACTATAGTGTCTTATTTTTGCATGTCCTAGAAACACCTTGCCCTTGGAAGAGCCTGATGACTGTAAAGGGGTCCTAAAGCTTAAAGTGCATTAGCTCCATGGCAAATCTGTCTCTGTGCAAGGGAGAGGAAAAGACAACATGAGTAAATATTGTGAAGTAAAAATAACAACAGAGTTGGATTACAGTTTAGATATTTCAAATCCAGCAAGACAATAAACACGAGAATAGCCCACATGTTTCTTTTTTAGGAGATGCATGAGACAGAAGTCCAAATTGGAGAAACAGAAGCACATAAAAAGTAGATGGTTGGTATTCTTTTATATTCAAGGACTCAGTTAAAGCAGTCAGCCGCCAGAAATCAGGAAACTCAGGCTTTTTCTGTAGGCCCTAGTGTTCTCTGTTGTGCCTCTATTCTTAAGGTCAGCTCATGGTCCAAAATGAATGCTGAAGCTGCAACCATTACATCAGCATTCTAGCCAGAAGGAAAGAATAAGCTCTAAATATCCCATACCACTTTAATATGCATGTTATTGGCTAGCACTGAGCCCCTCAAAAGGATTTCTCTCACTGTAAGAGAGGCTAGGAAATGTCTTTATTCTGGATGGTAACATGAAAATGAAAATCAAGAGAACCATTATATTCTCCCAATTAAAGAGAGAGAAAAAAAATTCCCAACAAAGAAAATTCCAAAACCCAATGGGTTTACAGCTGAATTCTATCAAACATTGAAGAATTAATATCTATTCTTCTCAAATTATTTCATAAAATAGAAAAGGAAGAGACACTTCCAAATTTATTCTACAAAGCCAGTATTACTCTGATACCAAAATGGGACAAGGATTCTTAAAAGAAACAAAACTATAGACCCATACCCCTGAAGAAAATTGAGGCAAAAATCCTCTACAAAATTCTAGTAAATTGAATTCAGCAACACAAGAAAAGATCACACAACATGATCATCCACAGATGCAAGGCTGGTTCAACATATGAAAATTAACTGATGTAATTCAACATATCGAGAGACTTACAGACAGAAACCACATGATTATCTCAACTGATGCTGAGAAAGCTTTTGACAAGAGGCAATATCCTTTCATGTTTAAAGTACTAAAGAAATTGTGCATAGTAGGAGCTTATCTCAACAGTGTAAAGGCCATCCATAACAAACACATAGCCAATAATATATTAAAAGTGAAAAAATTGAAACCATTCCCTCATATCAGGAACAAGACAAAGATGTCCACTATCTCTTTTCTTATTCACTATTGTGATTGAAGTCTAAACCAGAATAATCAGTCAGGATAAAGAAATTAAAGGAACAAAGATAGGGAAAAAAGAGGTCAAATAATACTTATTTGCAGATGACATGATTCTTTACCTAAAGGTCCCCAAAAATTCCACTAGGAAATTCTTAGAGCTAATTATCACTTTCAGTAAAGTAGCAGGATACAAAATTAACACTGAAAAATTAGTAGCTTTCCTTTACTCCAATAGTGAACAGGAAGAGAAAGAAATCAAGACAACACTCCCAGTCATAACAGCACATCAAAAAATCAAATATTTAGGAATCAACCTAAACCAAGGCCCTAAAGACCTCAACAAGGAAAACTTCAGAACATCAAAGAAAGAAATAGCAAAAAATATTAATAGATGGAAGGATCTCCTTTGCTCATGGATCAGGAGAATCAATATTGTGGAAATGGCTTTACTACCAAAAGTGATTTACAGATTTAATGCAATCCTCATCAAAATTCCAATGATAGATTTTGCAGAAATAGAAAAAAATCCTAATATTCATACAGAAACACAAAAGACCATATATAGCCAAAACAATCCTTAGCATCAAAAGTACTATAGGAAGGATCACAATACTTGACTTCAAACTATACCACAGGACAACAGTAGCAAAAACAGCTTGGTACTGGCACAAAAATAAGCTTGAGGATGAAGGAAACAAAACTGAAAAGGGCTAAGAATGTTAAATGGAGAAAAAATGGCCTCTTCAATAAATGGTGCTGAGGACAATGAATATCTACATGCAGAAGACTGATAATAGACCTAAATCTCTCAATCTGTATGAGATTTGAGTCAAAAAGGACCAGAGACCTCAACTTAAACTGAAAACCTTAAAGTTACAAGAAGAAAAGATAGGGAATTCACTACAACACATAGGCATAGGCAAGTATTTCCTCAAGAAGACTAATTGCTCAGGAAACTGTACCAAGAATTGATAGATGAAATTACATGAATCCAAAAAGCCTCTGTACAGCAGAGAAAACAATCAGCACAGTTAAGGGAGAGCCCATAGAATGGAAGAAAATCTTTGTATCCTACACATATCACAGAGAACTACTTTCTATAATATAGAAAGAACATAAGAAATCAAACACTAAGACAACAAGTAACCCAATAAATAAATGAGAAATGGCACTGAAAATACAGTTCTCTAATGAAGAAATTTGAAGGGCCAAGAAACATGAAAAATACCACAATATGCCTAGCAATTGTTGTTGTTAGGTGCCATCAAGTTAAGTCCAACTCATGGAGACCCAATGTACAGCAGAATGAAACACTCCTTGCTTCTGTGCCAGGCACACAATCATACTTATGTTTAAGTCCCTTATTGCAGACACTGTGTCAATCCATCTAGAGGAGGGCTTTCTTTTTTTGCTGACCTCTACTGTCACCTCTACTGTCCTTTACCAGGGACTGGTCTGTCCTGACTACATGTCCAAAATATGTCAGATGCAGTCTAGCCTTCTTTGCTTCCAAGGAGCATTTTGGTTGCACTTCTTCTAGAACAGATCTGTTGGCTGTTTTGGCAGTCCATGGTATACTTAATACTTGTATCCAGCACCATAATTCAAAAGCATCAATTCTTTTCCTGTCTCCCTTGTTTGGTGTCCAGCTTTCATCACCATATGATACAACTGAAAACATCGTGGCATGAGTCAGGTGCACCCTCGTCTTCAATGTGACATCTTTACTTTCCAGTCCTTTAAACAGATCTTTTGCCACAGTTTTTCCCAAAGCAATGTGTCTTTTGATTTCTTTCCTGCTGCTTCCATGAGTGTTGATTGTAGAACCAAGTAAAGCAAAATTGTGGCCAACCTCAAACTTTTCTCCATTTATCGTGAAGTTGCATACTGACCCAGTTGTACAGATTTTTGTTTGTTGATGTTGAACCACAATCCATACTGAAGGCTAAGTTCTTTGACCTTCATAGGTAAATGTTTCAAGTCTTCACTTTCAGCAAGCAGAGTTGTGTCATCTCCATAATGCATGTTCTTAATGACTCTTCCTCCAATCCTGATGCCACATTCTTCATAAAGCCCAGCTTCTTGGATTATTTGCTCAGCATAGAAATTGAAGAGATATGGTGAAAGGATATAGCCCTGATGCACACATTTCTCAGCTTTGAACCAGACAATGTCTCCTTGTTTGGTTTAAACAACTGCCTCCTGGTCCATGTACAGATTCTTCATGAGTACAATTAGATGCTCAGGTATTCCTCTTCTTCAAAGTGTTATTTATAATTTGTTATGATCCACATTGTCAAATGCCTTGGCACAGTCAATAAAACATAGGTAGACATCTTTCTGATATTCTCTGCTTTCGGCTAAGATCCATCTGACAACAGCAAGGATATCCCTGGTTCCCCGCTGTCTTCTGAATCTGGCTTAATTTTCCAACAGTTCCCTGTCTATGTACTGCTGCAGTCACTTTTGAATGATCTTTAGTAAAATTTTGCTTATGTGTGATATTAGTGATATTGCTCAATAGTTTTCACATTCAGTTGGATCCCCTTTCTTGGGAATAAGCAAAAATATGGATCTCTTCCAGTCAGTTGGCCAGGTAGCTATTTCCCAAATCTCTTGGCATAAACATGTTAGCACCTCCAGTGCTATATCTATCTGTTGAAACATCTCTATTGGTATTCCATCAATTCCTGGAGCCTTGTGTTTTGCCAATTCCTTCAAGGCAGCTTCTACTTTGTCCTTCAATACCATTGGTTCCTCATCATATGCAACCTCTTGAAATGTTTGGTCATCCACCAATTCTTTTTTGTATAATGATTCTGGGGCTGGGATTTAGCTCAGTGGGTAGAGCGCTGCGCTGCAGTCTCTGAGGCCCCGAGTTCAATTCCCAGCAAAGCAAAAATGGGAGAAGGGCCTGGCAATCCACTCTCAAGGCAATCCCGAAGCACTCAGCCATTGAAAACCCCATGAGGGTCGCTATGAGTCGGATACTGACTCAAAGGCACCTAACAACAACAACAACAACAACATAATGATTCTGTGTATTCCTTCCATCTTCTTTTGATGTTTCTTGCTTTATTTAATATTTTCCCTATAGAATCTTCCACCATTGCCACTTGATGCTTGAACTTTTTTTAGTTCCTTAAGCTTGAGAAAAACAGAGCATGTTCTCCCCTCTTGGTTTTCTATCTCCAGCTCTTTGCACATGTCATTATAATATTTGATTTTCTCTCCTCAGGCTGCCTTTTGAAATCTTCTGTGTCATTCCCATGTCTTCGTTTACTTTATCTGCTCTACATTCAAGGGCAAGTTTCAGATCTGTTTTGACATGTAGTTTGGTCTTTTCCTTTTATCTTGTCTTTTTAATAACCTTTTACTTTCCTCATGAATGACATGTTTTATGTCATGCCACAACTCATTTGGTTATCTATCATTTGTATCTAATGTATTAAACCTGTTCTTGAGGTCGTCGCTGAACTCAGGTGGGATATACTCATAGTCATATCTTGTCTCTCATACACTTGTTCTAATTTTTTTCAGTTTCAGTTTGAACTTGCATATATGAACAGTTGATGGTTTGATCCATAGGCAGAACCTGATCTCATTCTGGCATTTGATATGGAGCTTTTCCATCATCTTTTTCCACGAATACAGTCAATTTTCTTCCTGTTTGTTCCATCTGGTGAAGTCCATATTTATAATCACCACTTATGTTTGTGAAAAAAATGCATTTGTTATGAAAATGCTTAGTTCATTGGTCCGACAAAATTCTGTCATGAGGTCTCCAGTACCATTTCTGTTACCAAGCCCATATTTTCTGACTACTGAGCCTTCTTCTTTGTTTCCAATATTTGCAGTCCAGTCACCAGTAATTAGCAGTATGTCCTGATTGCATGCTTGAGCTATTTCAGATTGCAGAAGCTGGTAAAAATCTTCCCTGTCTTCATTTGTGGCCTTAGTGGTGGGTATGTAAATTTGAATAATAGTCATAATAACTGGCCTTCCTTGTAGGTATATGGATATTAGTCTATCACTGACAGCATTGTATTTCAGGACAGATCTTGAAATGTCTTTTTTGATGATGAATGCAACCCCATTTCTCTTAAATTGGTCATTCCCAGCATAGTAGGCCATATGATTATCTGACTCAAAATGGCCCATGCCTGTCCACTTGAGCTCACAAATTCATAGAGTGTCAATGTTTATGTGTTCCATTTCTCTTTTAATTATTTCTAATTTTCCTAGTTTCATACTATATACATTCCATGTTCCAGTTATTAATGGATGTTTACAGTTGTCTGTCCTCATCTTCAGTGTGCCACATCAGCACATGGAGGTCCCTGGGGCTTTACTCTATTTCTGTCATTAAGGGAGACTCTCCTTTGAGGAGGCAACTCTTCCCTAGTATTTTTTTGAATGCTTTCCCACATGGAGGTCTCATTTTCTAGCACTATATCTAACCATGTTTCTCTGGTATTCATAGGGTTTTCAGTGGTTAGTTGTTTCAGGAGTGGGTTTCCAAGTCCTCCTGCCTAGTCCATCTTAGTCTGGAACTCAGCTGAAACCTGTCTACCATAGGTGATCCTGCTAGTATCTGAGAAGTCATTGGCATAGCTTTCAGCCTCATAGCAACATGTGAGTGCCCACAGTACAACAAACTGACAGATATGTGGAGGCCCTAGCCATTAGGGAAATGCAAATCAAAACATCACTGAGATTCCATCTCAATCCAGTAGGAATGGCCAAGATTAACAAGTTAAATTACAACAAATGCTGGTGAGGATGCAAGAGAAAAAAGAACTCTTTTATACTGCTGGTGGGACTATAAATTAGTTCAACTACCTTGGAAATCAATGTGAATTTACATTAGAAAACCAAGGATATAACTGCCATATGACCCAGCTATTTTCCTAGGAATATACTCAAAGGAAGATAAGTCATCATATCACGGGGACTCCTGCATCTCCATATTTAATGCAGCACTCTTCACAATCACAAGGGTATAGTAGAATCAACCAAGATGTCCATCAAGAGAGGAGTGAATTGACAAATTGTAGTACATATACACAATTGAATATTACTTAGCAATAAAGAAGAATGAAATAGTCTTTTGCAGCAAAATGAATGGAACTGGAGAACAATAATCTTAAGTGGTCTAAACTAGCCCCCAAAAGAGAAATACCATATGTTCTCATATGTGGGAACTAAATCTAAATTAAAGTGAGAAACAAAAAACTATACAGATGTTGTTAAGTCCCATCAAGTCAAGTCCAATTCATATGTAGATATGTAAAAGTGAATATTCACACATATGTAAGAATGGAAAATATAAGCAAATTTGAAAGTAGGGAGTAGAAGATCAGTGGGTGGGAACAGAGGTTGGAGAAGTGGGGAGGGAGAGGGACAAATAAAGTAGAGGGGGGAGGGGGAAGAGGAAAATCTCAAAATATGTAATGCAACTATATGAATATATGGGAAATATGGTTCTGTAAAATATGTACACTGATGAATATATAAGCAAAAATGATGTCATAGTTGCATAATAGACATATCAAGTCTTCTCTGTACCCCACCAATATTTATACAGAGAAAGAAAAGAAAATCAGAAGTTTCTTCTTTTTCTTTTGTTTTTTTAATTGAAAATGAAAAATATAGCAGAGATTGGGAAATAAGCTTCCTCTGCTCTAGGAAGCCATTGATAGAGAGTACCAGAGAAATTGGGTAGCTCTGGTCTCCTCTTACAACATAACTGAAGTGACAAAATAGAAAGTAGTAATAAAAGGAGAAAAAAAGAGCACCATCTGCTCCTCCCAACTCCATCCCATGCCTGGGCTTTCTGGCATCATTAAGTGAAGACCATGCTCCACAAACCCACATGCTAACAATCTACTTTCTTCTGTGTCTGAGCTCTACCACCAAGAGCTTCTTATGCTTATATGTCATCCTATAAAAGGAGCACTGTCTATGTCAGTGCTTCCCTGTTTTCAATGGCTGTTTATTTCAGGATTGTTTCCAGGGTGGGCTGCCAGGTCCTCCTCCTGTTTTTGTGGTGCTGGGGATCAAACCCAGAGCCTCAAAGAGTGCCGAGTAGCACTCTACCAACTTAGCTAAGCCCCAGCCTGCATGTGTAGCAGGGGCAAAAGTGTTTGCCTCCATCTAATACCAATATTTTAGCAAAAGAAAAATGATAGAAAAATAGGTAACAATGTTGTTGTTGTTATTGTTGTTAGGTGCCGTCGAGTCGAGTCTGACTCATAGCAACCCTATGTACAGCAGATCGAAACACTTGCCAATTCTGCGCCAGGCAAACGATCTTAAGGTGTGGTATACTTCAAAAAACTAGAAGAAAGGATTTTGAATATTTTCACCATAAAGAAATGATAAGTGCTTGTGGAAAGATAAATGTTCAAGCTAGTTTAAATATTCCACAATGAATACATATACCAAATCATCACCTGGTACTCCACTAATACACATAATTTTTATATTTTTATGTTTCAATTAAAATTAATTTAATAAAGCATAATTTACCTATGGGGATTTTTGTAATTGAATTATACTTTCATGTTTTAAACTTTCACATTTCTGAGTATTTTTTTCGATAACAATGAAAAATATCAATTTTTGTACATCAGATTTCTGAAACATTTTCAAGATATGACAGTAGTCGGTTTAAAGAAATGAAGCAAATTTGATTGGGAAAAAATGGACAGTAGTTACTTTTGCAACAATGTATACACAGTTAGAAAGCTGAGGTCAGAGAGTCTGAAGTTAGGGCCTCTGCCACCAGAAGCTAATTGCTCCTGCTCTAAGCCTATTGCTCAGGCACTAAGGAATGAGAGTTGCCTACCTGACTCTTGAGTTGTCTCTTTGTATACATTGGTTGCAGAAAATTCAAATTTCTCCACTAATCACAAGGTAAAACCACTGCCCAATCAGCTGTAAATGAGTCAAGATTGTCCTTGTCCAATTTCTCAGTCAGTCATCACATGAAATCACATTTCAGTTATTAAGCACCTGCTTCTGTGGCCCATCACCCAAAATTTTAGCCTGTAAATGTCATGGCCACAAGCATCTATACAACTTTATTAGAGAACCAGACAGATAATATGAAGCACATAGGTAGGTATCTTTTCTCTACACAAAAGAATACAGACACAGAGATATATTATAGGTATTAGCTCTCACAAATTATTAAATTATTACAGAAGAAGTCCTACAATCCCCATAAATACTACCCCGCCGTGGTTACAGAGCCAGTTCAGCTAACTGAACTAGAGTTAAATGCTGTGGATGGCCATCATCGAACCTGTTGAAGACAAAGAATAGAACAAAAGGGCAGAGGAAGGCTTACTGGATTGCTTTCTGCTTTCAGCCTGATTGTATTGAGCTGGGACACTGATCTTTCCCTGCCATTGGTATTCCTGGTCTCAAGCCTTCAAACCCAGGCTGGAATCTGTACCTTCAGTTCTCTGGCCTTCTGCCCTTCAGATTGCACCATTGGCTTTCCTGGGTCTTCAGCTTGGAGGTGGTGCGTTATGGGACTTCTCTTCTTCTGTAGTAATATGATAATTTGTGAGAGCCAATACCTTATACTAAATCTCTGTGTCTGTATGTTTGTGTGTGCACTTATTTATCTTTTTAGAATCTACTTATATCTATATCTATATATATCACATATTGACTCTGTTTCTCTTGATAACTTTGCCTATTACAGGACTTATCTTTAAAGGCAAGAAGTAACTAACTACCCCCTAACACAGCCCAGCCTCCTGGTTCTCCTTGTCACTTGGTTCAGTATATTCCTCTGAACAACCAGACTAAAATCTCAACATTTTCAAACCTTCAAGGACTTATGTCATCTAACCCATGCCTCAATTTCAATCACCTCTTATCACAATCTGCCACCACCACACCCTACCTCAGCTCTACTCACACTAACCTTGCTGCTTATTGAACATGTCAAGTTTGTTCCACTTAAGTCTTCACAATTGTTCAGCTCTCATCCTGAAGTGCTTTTTCCATTTGTCTTATTATAGTTCACATCTTAAAAGAGACCTTCATCTCATCATGGCATCCTTTTTTTCCCTGCACTATTTTCCTTCAAAGCACTTAGCACACCAGATTTTAGTTTTGTTCTCTCTTTCACACTAGAATGTGCACTGCAGGTAACTAGGGGTTTGGTCTGAGTCACAGCTACATCACAGGCAGCAAGAGGCATACTCGGCCTGGGATAAGTACATACCAGATATTTGTGTCATAAATTGATGTAATAGTTTTTAGCAGATTTATTTCCCCCCTTTTGTGGTTTAGAGTTTATATTTTATCCTTCCTATCATGCATTTAAAAATTACAACTGAGAAATATAAGCTTAAGAGGGCAGTTGGAGAAGGGGAGGAGAAATATGTAGTTCTGTCTTTGATGTATTTAATTCAGGTTGATGAGAAGAACCCAGTTGACCTTCTATGTCTGGGACTAGGTAGAAATGGATTGAAGGGGAAATCGCTAGAGTAAGAGGGAGGATTATTTGTGCATAATGATCTTTTTGAAGATAGCAGTTAGCCTCTCTTAATTGGTAGTTTCAGCTACTGTCTCTGCTTGTCCTAAAAAGGTGAAGGAAGCATTTGAGAAGCTTAACTTTCTTATCCCTTCAGGGGACATTTATAAGGCAGGCACTAAGGAATGAGAGTCACATATTCAATTGGTATCAGAACACAATAACAGGATTCCCTGCAGATAAGGGTTCTAGAGCCCCAGATTATGAAGACTTCTGGGTATCGTTTCCATTTGCCCTCAGACTATCAGGGATAAGGAAATCTCATTATCTTTTGAAACAGTACCTTGTCTTTAATTGTATCCAAAGCCCTTAAGTGCTGCCTATTCCTGATTTATTCTCCAAGAGCATTTTTATTTTCAGCTTTGCTTCTTGCAACTAAAAAGTTTAGTTCATTCCCCCAAGGAAATGTAACAGCCTTTTCCCTGGGAATGAAACCTAGAAACATTTGTCCTGAGTGATACACCCTCTGTTTGGGGGTTGCACACAGATTCTGCTGGACATTTCCAGGGCATTGTTTGACATTCAGAGGTAACATGTAAAATTGAGTATATGGTACCTTTGTCACACATTAAAGTGATGCGAGCTATGCTTGAGCTAAGAGACACAAGATTTTTGATTTCTCCCATAGCAAGAAATGATATCCTGTAACATGTGCTTGGTAATTACAAATCTTTGCGTGGGCTTCAGTGCCATATGCATAATACACCCCAGTGGCACCATTTCAAGGTTGCAGAGTCACATTTTGTTGATGAAATCATTTATAATAACCACTGCCACTGCAGCATTGTCTGTCACACTTTGCTCTGTCTGCATGGGTGTTTCTATAACAAATTTCAGAGTTGCTAAGTGAGTTCTTTAAAATACAACTTAGTGTATTTGAGATATTTCTTAAGTGGTAGGAAAAAAAATGTCAGCATGTACCTTGGAAAATTACTAGGACAAGAGAGAAAAAAGAATGCTTACCAAACCTTTTTATCGATCACTTATAATAGTAGAACAGTCTTGTATAAATTATAAAGACATTTGAGCATTTCTATGCTTCTCTACCAGGTCAGTTTACCTTTTTAAATTATGAAGAATCTGATGAAGTGACAGGGCTTAGGTATTTTTATGTGTCTAGGCCTTCTTGCTCACATAAGATACATGAAGGTTCCTCATTCATTCATGTTTTCCTTTATTTTTAAATTTGATCTTCACTGCAAACTTCATAAGTATATACTATAACAAAAATAGAAAAGGCAGCTTTTAAAAACATAGGCTCAAAGAGTTTGAGAGTTTTATAAGTCTAACTTAAAATCCTGGTTCAACTACTCCTTAGCTATTTACCCCTCATGGCCAATTAACTTTTATATCTTGGTTTTCTCATGAGTCAAATGAAGACAATCACAGAAACTCATTGAGTTGTTGGGATTAAATAATTAATACAAATATTGGATGCATAACAACTGTTTAACATTAGCCATTATTTCTATTATAATCATTTTGTAGAAGACCTAATAGTTTCAGAGAAGTATTGTAATTATCCCAGGATTACACTGCCCGCAAATGGTTGTCCTAGGTTTGAATTCAAGTATCTCTGACTCTAGAGGTCAAGCTCTTAGATTAACATCAAAATAAAAAAGTAAATAGAGTAGTACACATTTTTGCTCATACAGGATGATTGAGGGGATTACCTATGATACTGAAAGACAATATTCATATAATAATTTTAGCTAAAAGTGAACAATTTTTATTGATTTTAATACATAAGGAATCCATGCTTGCCCTAAAATAAACCTGAGCATGGCTGAGACAGAAAGTAAATAGCTATTCATTAAATTTCTTCTTCCTTATAGGCGCACAGGCTAACTACAGCTGCCATCTTCTTTTGCTCTTATATGGTCATGTGACTGAGTTCTGGCCAATGGAATGTGGACAGGTGGGGGAACAGCTTTTCCAGGTATGGCACATAAAAATCTTCCCACATGCAGTATTCTTTGTACTATTTTCACCTTCCACTTGACTGGAAAGGAGACGATACTGGCAGTATTCGGACTATACATTGATAATGGGAATCCACAAAAAGGAGGAAACCTGATGCTCAATCACTGTGAAGGGTGGGCCACAACCATTCAATAACCCAAATTTTAGAATTAACCCTGAAGAGATAGAAACTTCTATTATGTTTGAATACTCATATCTTACAGGTTATCTGTTAGAATTGTTGTTGTTGTTAGGTGCCGTCCAGTCATGTCCGACTCATAGTGACCCTCAAAGGGTTTTCAATGGCAGATTGTTTCGGGATTGCCTTGGGAGTGGGTTGCCACGTCCTTCTCCCATTTTTGCGGGGCTGGGAATCAAACTCGGGACCTCAGAGACTATAGAGCGGTGCTCTACCAACTGAGCTAAATCCCAGCCCTTTACACAGGGTTATTTCATTGGTACAATTATCCAGCACCAGCCTCCTTGGTTGCATAGGTTGTTAACAACTGCCTGGGAAACAGGAGATGTGAATGGATCGTCTTTTACCTCTGTGTTCAACACAATGTAACACAATTTGGACCTAAATGAAGTACATATCTCACTTTGGTCATCTTTGATTTTATAAACATAGGATACATATTATTAAAAAATAGTTACAGGATTTGAGAGTCAGGGAAGATTTTTGAAGTCATCTACTTCAATTAATGAGCTTGCATTCTAGCTGCAATGTCCCTATACGGTTTAAGAATCCACAGTCACATGAAACTCACTTTTAAACTATTCTGCTATGAAGTAACATCCATCCATTCACCATAGGCAGCATATGATAGAGAGCAGTAGTTCAAGACTCAGGGTCCCTGTCCAAATCCAAAGCAAGTGCCAGGTGTTTTCTGACCATAAGAGTCTCTACTCAGCCTACTTTACACATTTATCATTTTAGCCTGACTTAGAACCATAAAGCAACCAAAATAATACTTTAAAAGAATAATTGAAATAAGGTGGGAAATTTTAGACTACAGAAGAAAAGCCACAGGAATGACATGACCATTTCCTTCCAGTATATCAAAGATTTTCACATAGATGTAATAAAAATTCCTGTGTTATTCCAACAATAATTCTGATACCTTAAGTCTCTATCTCATGATATCTCATTTATTCCTCCTGTCTTCTGTCTATAAGAGAGGTCATATTTTTAAAAAGTATTTTATAGATGGAAAACCTCCAAGAGTTGTCTGTGTTTGCAAAACTAGGAAAGGATTGAACACAAATTCTCTGATTATAAGGCTCATGAAGGGACACAAGCCAAAAGGTTTCAGTGACCAGGCAAATAATACAATATATACAGGAACAGGGGTGACAATAGAAAATGGTGGGGCCTGGGGAAAATTGAACAACTGCATCAATTAAAGTTTAACTTAAAAGTAGAACAAGGGCCAAATTTTTTGGAAACACGGCTTTTAATGACATACATATGGCTTTATTTTCATATTTCTAAAGATGTCACATTTAAAACCAAGGTGTGCCTGACTCATACCATGATATTTTTAGTCACATTATACAGTTGTGAAAGCTAGACATTGAATAAGGGAAATAAGAGAAACATTGATGCTTTTGAATTGTGGTGCTGGAGATGAATATTGAATAAACCATGAACTGCCAAAAGACCCACCAGATCTATCATAGAATAAGTACAATCAGAGTGCTACTGGAAAGCAAAAATGGCTAGATTGCATCTTACGTAATTTGTACATGTTCTCAAGAGGGACCAATCCCTGGAGAAGGACATCATGTTTGAGACGTCAATGAAAAAAAGTAAGACCTCAACTACATGGGATGACACAGTGTCTGCAACAATGGACTTAAACATAAAAAAGGTCATATACCTGGCACAGAATCAATTAGTGTTTTGTTCTGTTGTACATGGGGTTGCTACGAGTTGGACTTGACTCAATAGCACCTAACAAGAACAAAAATGGACAAATAATATTTATTGACTAAAAACACAAGTTTCACTGACCATTCTATTTCTATTTTTAATTTTCATATGTGTAAGAATTAAGAAACTTTTTCTTACATAAAAAGATGAGACTGCAAATTTTTTATAGAAAGGAATCCAATTCTTTTAACAGCTAAGTTATATGTGATTTTACAAAATCACATTATGACCTATTTATAAACAATTGAAAACTCAAATAAGATTTCCTTCAATTATGTGAAAACCAAAGAATTCAAAATACCTACACTTTCAAAAACATTTGAATCTAGTTACTAGAGTCATTCATTTTTTAATAACAAATAATTTCTGCTTCAAAAATTATCTGGCTCATAGATTGTTTACAGTGTATGGGAATGTGCCATGCTAAATTTGGTAAATTGTGGTTTTCTTCTGTAAGTGATAAGGCAAGTTGACTGATTCTGGAAAATCTAGCCTAAAAAAATGATTCCTCTAAAACCACATATGCCCTATATCTCCTGGAAAATCTTTTACTTCCAAGGGAATCTGTTCTGAAGAATGAAAAAAGCAACTCCTAAAAACCACAGGAGAGAAAACTCATCGCTTCTGCCTTAGGCATCTCTTTAGCCATAACTCAGTTGAATAAGTATTCAACATTATCTGGATTTTTAGAAAATGACCTCCCAGAGACTGTGGCAATGATTCAAGTTGGAATGCCATTGAAATAAAGAAAAAATAATGAGGTTTTAGAGCTCATTAGATGGATATTGGGTTCCTACAATGGTCTTAATACTTACCAGCAACATGACTCTGGGCATATCATTCACCTTCCCAGAGCCTCAGCCCTCTCAACAGGGCTAGCAACCTACGGTTTAAGGAAGTATTGCTGGGAAGATTGCATGATTTAACAAATGCAAATCACTTGGCACAGTGTCTGATACAAGGAAAGTATTCAATAAATATTGACTGTGGTGATTATCAATGCCATGATCATCATAATTTTATTGACCACATGTACTCCTTGACAGTTGTCACTACACAGCACCATCCTGTCATGGAGAACAAGCAGGTATTAGGGACCCAACTTTCTTCATTGTGCTCCACTACAGAGATAATTGTGGGTTAAAGGAAAACTGATCAGATGAATACAAGAGAATTCCATAGAAGATAAAGCAACACTGAAGTGTACATCAACATTTTTCTCAAAGAGAAAATTAGAATGAGAAACAAAAAATTCAGATAAAAATGTCCAAAATATTTAAATTATTTCATAGACATATGTAAGGGCATCATATAATTTCAGCAATGTGGTCTCATTTAGAAGATTTAATGACCTTACTTTAAAAATCATATGAAAATTAAATTCAATAAAAATTAATGTATATTCATATCTATATAATTTAATGACAAAAATTAGGTTTAGCTATAAAAGACTCCAAATTGATTTAAAGTATAGGTAGCTGCAGCAGAAAAATGGAGAAGATGTGAAATACCATCTGATCTTGGGAAGAGGAAGACATTTAAATTTAGAGACGAAATGAGAGCTAAGGGAAATCCATTTAATTATAACCTCATCAAAAGTATGTTAATCAAATAATCAGAGTTCATGAAAGATTTAGATCTTTGAATGTGAAAATACAGGACTAATGCATAGACTCACAGGATTATACAGTAACAATTCATATGAAGATGATATTCACCAGTGATCAAACAATAGCTATGAAGAACTCTTGGAAGGGGAAAGTAAAATCCATCTGTCATTTGTTTCATTTATTATTAACAAAAGGGTATCGGATATCCAGATAGTAATGCAAAGTAATCCCCTAAAGTGTAAATTTCAATTAGATTGGAAATGTTTAACTATCATTCTAATAGAAATTAAACAGCTAAAGATTTAAAAGAGAAACTGCAGACTGACATGGTGCAATGACTTCAGGGAAGAATACACACATAACACAATCTATCCATGTTTAAGCTTGAGATCCAAAAGGGAACTCTCTGAAGCATCCATGTTTTGCAAGCTGGTAATGAGTATAGGAAGTGAGCAAACATAACTTGTTAGCTTAAATTTGACTATTCTGAAACATAAAATAAGTGTACTTATCATGATATAACCACAGAAAGTTCACATACTTTATTAGTTCCTACTTCTGATAGTTAAAGTTATTTTTTGCATTACATCTTCAATGAAGACTAGCTTATTAAGCAGGAACCTTTAGTAAGTCTCTAAAGAATTCTCTAATTTTTGTGGTAGAACAGCTCTGTTATAAACATTTTTAGTGGATTTAATTGAAATGATATTCTTAGAAATATAAAGGCCATATACAATGACATATATCTTAGACTATAATGCAAGTGTTACAATAGGTTCTGATACGAATTTTATGAAAGTATTTTATTACTATTAAAAACCTTACAAAAAAGGCTGATTTCTTCTTTAGGTTTCAACCTATAGAAATTAGAGTTGTAAAAGAAAAAAGAAGAGAAAAGACTATCAATTGGCATGAAGCCCACTTAATATGACGAAAATGGAACTGATAACTTGGCAATCTCTGAAAAGAAATAGAATCTGACTAGGTGAATAACAATGAGGAATGGAAAAAGAGAGTGGATAAGGCAAGATCATGCAAGTGCAATGGTTCATTGTGTAATACAAACAGGAAGAAAAAAGCAGCTCATCTATAAAATTTCTTGTGAATTTATATGTATTGAGATAAATTACATTTGCAAGGACTTCTGGGAAGCTTCTAAAATGAAAGTGCCAGGAATGCTATCCAAGTACTGTTACAGTCGGCATTATTTTTCCAAAAATCAATAGACTCTAGAATGCATTCCCTTTCCATTAATAGATTTCCTTTGATTTCTCTCAATTTATTTCAAATTCACTTATCTAATTTGTAAGAAGTTTGATGTTCAATGTACAAAATCTAATTTTTGTCATTTTAAAATAAAATAAAAAGTTAAAAATACCTCTTGATGTCTGTGTTAATGGGTATTGCAAATGTACAAACTGTTATTTAATACTTCTATTGTCCCTTTGAACACAATATAAAGTCACCAACTTTGCCTTCCTCTCTACAAAGAAAGAAAGAAAAAAGAAAGCAAAAAAGACCACAAAACTCTATGTTCTAAAACTATTTTTTAGTAAATGAACCATTTTCTATTGCTATAGATGAATATTTAGGACTGGGTAATACATGAAGAATGCAGGTTTATTTAGCTCAAAGTTTTGGGGGCTTGGAAGTCCAAGACCATGGTACTGACATGTGGTAAGGGCCTTCTAGTTGCACTATAGCTGACATAGTGAGGCAGTGCAAGCCTGTCAGTTCCCAGTGTACAACAAAGCCATTCCATCAGTAACACATTAGCTCACTAACCTATTAACCTATGAATCATGACTGGGTTAATAGGTTAAGTGTCTCACCTCCAATTACTATTAACATGAATTTGGGGGATACATCACCAGTATATACATTTAGGATCTTTGTATGTTTCATATTCCTCTTTACTATTAGAAAATTACTAGTGAATTAGGATGCTGTTGTTGGTAGGTGCCATGGAGTCATGTCCAACTCATGGTGACCCTCATAGGGTTTTCAGTGACTGATTGTTTTTGGAATTCCCTTGGGAGTGGATGGCCATGTCCTTCTCCCATTTTTGCAGTGCTGGTTATTGAACTGGGACCTCAGAGACTGAAGAGTGTCACTCTACCAACTGAGCTAAATCACAATGCCAGTGAATTAGGTTATGGAGCATAAAAATGAAGATGGTCCATCAGTAAATAATTATCCCATTCTCTGAATTCCATCTCCTTACTGTGCCCACTATACACTTAGAAGGAACTATCATAAGAGGTAATATCATACATGAATTGCTATATACTATATAAATTAAAAATATTAAATTTCAGCTTAAACCACATTTTATCCTTCTTGATATTTCCCCAGTGGTTCTAAATACCTACTAGTAGAATTCTAGTGCATAATAAGCATTTGCATGTGAGTTGGATGAATGAATAATTGATCTGATTTCATATAAAACCAAACAGATATGGAAGAGAATGAAGTACAAATTTAAGATTAGTATATACTAAATGTGATTTTTAAAATATTTATTTTATTTTATTTTATTTCACTTTATTTCATTTCATTTCATTTCATGGTGCTGGCAATTGAACCCAGGACTTAGCATATGCTAAGCAAGAATTCTACCACACTGCTACACTCCCAGCCCTGTAAGAAAACAAATTACTCATGAAAAAATGGACAAAGGCCTTGAACAGGAATTTCTCAAAAGACAACAAATGTCCAACAAGAGCACTAAAAATACTCAGCATCAGGAATCATAGAAATGCAAATTAAAATCAGAAGATATCACCTCATACCCCTTAGAATAGCTTTTTAAAAAAATTTTTACTGGAAATTTTTAATGTACACCTTAATGTGATTCATTCTGACATGCTTTTCATTGTGATATTTCCATATATGCATTTTGTTGTACATTACACAGATAAGTTCCCCCTTACCCTCTTGTGCACTTCCTCCCTCCAGTCCACCCCCTCACCAAAGACTTCTCTTCCATTTGCTTATCTTTTTATGGTAACATTTTTCTATATATCCTTGGGTTCCAACTATGTTTAAGATCGAAACTTTTTCTGTAGTGAACTTTCTTTTTACATTGTCAGTACTATTACATGAATTTTCTAGTCCACCTATATTAATACCATTCTTTGGTGTTATTGGTGGTTTTTTTTTATTATTTGAACATCAAATCACATTACATTTATATTGTTGCTATAATCTCATAGGATTGGGATTTAGCTCAATTGGTAGAGTACTTGAGAAGGACCTGGTAGCCCACTCCTGAATCAATCCCAATCACCCATCAAAAGCCCTATAAATAGCAGAGAATCACTGACAGTGCCAGGCATGGGACAGTGTCAAGGAGTGCTTCCTTCTGTTATACATAGGGTCACTATGAGTCAGATCTGACTCCATGGCAGCTAACAACAATAACAACAACATAATCTCATAAGTAATATGAATTAAACACATGATTCTAAAATATTGTTCTGTATGGAAAACTCTCATAAGAGATGCTAAAATGTCACAGAAACATTCTGTTGAGTATAGAAATCATACAAGTGTCTAGATCTCACAATAGCAGAGCACTTTCTTTGGATCAACTTTCCAACCAAGAAGATGTATAAATGTTAGGCAATTTCTTTGAGTGAGCATGACTAAGGATTTGTAAAATCAAGACTTTGGACATAAGAGAAACCAAGATGTATGGCATTTGGCCCATTTTTTCCTTAAAACATTTGCCAATGTGAATGTAGTAGCTGATAGGCTCAGAAGCCAAGAAGAAATTTGGCTGGCTCAAAAAACAATGAGAGACCCTGGTAAACACTGCAGGTTGAGACCCCAAAAAGTTACATCTTGAGAGAGTGACAAAAAGTAATAATCTACTCTTATAGAAGTTAACATTTATCAAATTATTTCTGATTCTATCTCTAAATAACCTCAAATTACCTCTACAATTATCCAACTGTGAGTTTTTCAAATTGAATTAAAAATGCATGACTATTCAAAATTGTAAGAAATGATGAAACTCCAGAAGAAAAAAAACAATAAAAATTGACTTGTGGGAATTCCAAATATTGGATATATATAAATAGTTTGACAGAATCAAGTGAAGATTGTAAGATATATTAACATACAATAATTGAAATCAGGAACTCAATGGATGATCTAATAACTATTTAGATACCACAGAACAGAGAATTAATGAACTGGAAGATACATCAGAAAAAATATCCAGACTACAACAGAAAGAAGAAGAAGAATTAAAAACAGAGGGAAAAAACATATATGACACATGTGTGTCATTCAAGTTAAAACAAATATGAAAGATAAAATGACACAGAAACAAAGTTTGAGGAGGTAATGGCTGAAAAACTTCCCAAACTGATGAAAGACATACAGCCATAGATTCCAGAATCACTATGAACTGTGAGCAGAGTAAGTGAAAAGGAGATCATACCTACAGGTCACTTCTCTTTTAGTGATTCCACAGCAGCTTGTACTGGACTGATTGCAGGTAACAATCATAAACTGTGGGTGACATCTTAAAACTATTATAAATCATTGTCAGGTGGCCACAAATAGGCAGAAACTGCAGAGCAGGTTTTGAAAGAAGGGAACCAATATGTGTGAGACCTATATTAATAGAGCTTTTCTCATGAGGATCCTCTATAGTTCCTATGACATGGAAGTTCTAAGATCAAACACAAAGGCACAATCTTGTTTATTTTAAGTGTCAGAAGGTAGAATTGGGCTGCCAGAGTGTTCAAAGACTGAGGGGTAAATGTTAGGAAGGAATATCCCCAGAAGGAGAGACCCTCAAATCTGTGCATAATTTCTCCTAAAATTCCTGACTAACACCTAAACGGGGCTGGGCATTAGCTGAGTTGGTAGAGTGCTGCTCTGCACTCTATAAGGCTCTCAGTTTGATCTCTAATACCACAAAAACAGGATAAGAATGTGGCAATCCACTCCTGAGGCAATCCTGAAACAATCAGCCATTGAAAATCCTACGAGGGTCCCTGCGAGTAGGACCAAATTCAACAGCACCTAACAACAATAACCCCTGAATGGTACATAGACAGGCAGAGATTTAGAGAATCCCAGTGGAAAGCAATAGCTAGAAGAGCTATGAAAGCCAAGCAAGGATGTCAGTTGCTACACACCCGGGAAGAGAGATTTTGGAGTTGGGATCCTCCCAAGTTTGAGGGGCTTGATAAACATGACAGCCTTTCCACCGAAATTCCAGAAGGACTATACTTCATGAGAAAGACTATGTCCAAGACTAAGACCAAATCCAAACCAGATCTTCCCCCAGTGAACTATAAAATTATATTTCTCCAAGTTAAAGGAGGTTTTTTGTTTGTTTTTTGTTTTTTGTTTCTGTAATTTACCTAACAGAACAAAATCTAATGTTTTTCAGATAAAATAGGAGAATAAAGAGCCTCTACAGTGTTACTCAATATTTCTGGTCAGTATAATTTTAAAAATCACTACATATGCAAAGGAATAGACACAGAAAAGTATGACCATAATTAAAAGAGATAATCATGAATAAAAGCTGATCTTGAGATAATTCAGATGTTAGAATTAGCAGACAAGTTTTTAAGGCAACTATTACCTATATGGTTAAAAATTTAGGGGAAAGATGATCATCATTAATGAATAGAGTTATAATCTGAAGGAAGACACAGACACAGTTTTTTAAAAAAGGAAATTATACAACTAAAATGTACAATAGCTGAAAAAAATTTTCACTGGATAGTTTTAATAGGAGATAAGAAGATACGGCAGAAGAAATGATCAGTGAACTTGAAACATATAAAAATATTAATCATTCAAATCTGAAGTACAAGAAGATTTTCAGAAAGGAATAGATTCTCAGTAACCTGTGGAATATATCAAGCAGTCAATAAATGTTTAACAAGAATCCCAGAGGGGGAAAAATGATGAAAAAGTTTTGAGGAAATAATGACTGAAAAATTCCCAAACATGGTATAAAACATCAAGTTACAGATTCAAATAACTCAGTAAACCCCAAATAAAGTAGAAAGAAAGCCACATCTAGGCACATGGTAGGCAAATTGTAGATCAAAAACAACAGAAAATCTTACACACATAGAAAATGAATTTTATCATCAAAGGAATTAGAAAACTGATTGTTAAAGAAACAAACAATGGAATTTTATTTTCAAAGAAATAATTGCTAATTTAAAATTCGAATCTCAGTGAAAATTATCTTTTAGGTACAATGCTTGCCTAGCATGCACAATGCCCAAGGTTAGATCCCCTGCACCCCCTGCAAAAGTAAAATAAAATAATAAAAAAGTGCTGAATCATTCTCAGACATCCAATAAAACAGATACTTAAGGGAACTTCTTCAAATAAAATGCTTAAGAGATTTCCTTAGATAGAAGGAAATTAATCCTAGAGACATGAAAATGTAGCATAAATGAAGAATAAGCATTAGTAAATTTTTAAAATACTGACTGTAGGAAACAATAACAATATATTGTGGCATTTTAAATACCTGAATAGTGTTTTTAAATGGCAAAGATGGTACAAAAGGCAGTGGTTAAGTGTACTTAAAGTGATTGGAAGTTTTAGCATTGTCTATATTTGGAATAACTAGGAACATGCTACAATTTGTCCCCACAAAATTCATGTGGAAATTTTCACCCCTAAGGTGATTGTTTTAGGACATGAGCGCTTTGGCAAGTACTAGATCATTCGGCTGTGCCTATATGCTGGAATCAGACCCCTTTTGAAAAGACTTCAGAGACCTCCTTTGTCTCTGTGCCATGAGAAGTTACAGTGAGAAGGATCACTCTGTGAAAGAAAAGGAGTCTCACCAGACAGTAGTGCTGCTGCATCTCAGTCTTGGAATTCTCAACTTCCAGAACTGTAGGTAATAAGTTTCTTTTATTTAGAAGCTCCCTTTCATGTCTGTCAGCTTGTTGTGCTGTGAGGCTTGCCTGTTGCTGTGATGCTGAAAGCTATGCCACTGGTATCTCAGATAACAGCAGGGCCACCTATGGTGGACAGGTTTCAGCTGAGGGTCCAAACTAAGACAGACTATGGAGAAGGACTCAGTAGCCTACTCCCATAACAATTAGCCATTGAAAACCCTATGAACAGCAGAGAAGCACTGTCAAATATAGTGCCAAAAAATGATCCCCAGGCTGGAAGTCATTCAAGAAGCAAGTGAGGAAGAGTTGCTTCCTCAAAGTAGAGTTGACCTTAATGATGGGAATGGAGTAAAGCCCCTGGGACCGCCTTTTACTGATGTGGCACAACTCAAACTGAGAAGAAATATAAAAAGATTCTTTGCACGGCACAGTGCTGGTAGTGTTTTGTTCTGAGTACATGAGGTCTCTCAGACAGCACCCAACAATAAACACATATAAGCTACTCAGTCTAAGGCATGATATATCAGTCCAAATGGACTAAGAATCTTTGTTTTCTTTCGTTAGAAAGTACAGACTTCTATTTTAATTAAAATTAAGATTTGTCTATATCACTGAATATTCGATGAAACCTCTATTTTTTCAATTCTAGTGGTTGAACCAGGGCCTTGTGCATGCTATGCATACTCCACCACTGAGCTGCTCCCCTAGACCCTTCTTTACTTTTGAGAAAGGGGCCCATTAGGTTATGCAGGCTGCCTCTGGACTTGAACTCACAACCCTTCTGTCTCAGCTTCACAAATCACTGGGATTGCAGGCATGGGCTCAATGGAATCTTCTAAATATGTAACATTTCTATATATTATTCAATATGTAGTATGTTTTTAATATTTATTTAATGTATATATGTATTTCTGTGCATATATATGCATTTATTTATACTCTGTTTAAGAATGAGAAGTTTATAAGGATTCTATGACATATAGGTAAGCTTGGATTATATTCTTTCCAGGCAGGTCTGTAATATTGGTTTATTGGTATTCATCAGAAATAATTTTTAAAAATATAATCATCCAGAGTAAAGTGAATTTTTGTTGTTGTTGTTGTTGTTGTTGTTGTTGTTTTGAGCAACTCATGCTGTTCTTGTCCTAGTGGAGTTACTTTGTAGAGATGAGAATATAAACTGCACCTATAGGTGGCCAATGTTTTGGTTCCAGATTCAGGGGAAAAGATCTACCAGACTCTGAATTACGGCAACTGTAGTTAGAAAGCTACCCTTCTGGCTTGAAATTCCTCAGCTTAAGAATAGCTAGGACTCTGCACTTAACAGAGCCTTCTGACTTCTGAACAGCAACACAGATCAGCAATGAAAGGTAAGCGATGCAAAGATAATTTAGGATATTGGGAAAAAATTATGTAACATATACTTTACAAAATCATGTAAAAGATCTCGAAATGATTTAAGTAAAGTTGCTACCTGGAAAATAAGAGAACATTAGAAACCAAACATTCTTGCTCCTTAATATGCTAAAATAGTACATTACGTCCTAAAGGGAAAATGAAAATATAAGTAAATGAAACCTGCAAAAGGATAAAACTCATGTTGTAAATAGTAAAATGAATATTCATATTGTTGTTGTTGTTGTTGTTAGGTGCTGTCAAGTCGGTATCCAACTCATAGTGACCCTCATAGGGTTTTCAATAGCTGACTGTTTCAGGATTTCCTTGGGAGTGGATTGCCAGGTCCTTCTCCCAATTCATATCATAGATGACTAAATTAGTGACATGATAAAATTTGAAAAACACGCCGAGAATGCACAATAAATTGTGAAACAAAACAAAACAATACTTTTTATAGGCATGGAATCAAGAAATGGAGGATCTATAAGTAAGAATAGCAATAGAAGTTCAAAGAAGAAAGTAAATAGAATAGGATTGTGATACAGGAAAGAAGAGATAAAATAATCTGAGAATGGTACTATGAATGAGATGTAAGACACAGTCTTAGTTTCTGCAATATAGTTCTGAATACAAATTACATGCATTTTATATTCTGGTTGGCACAGTGCAAACAATTGATGTAGGATAATGGCAATGAGAATGCTTATTAATGAAATGAAGCAAGATAGAGAGACAGAAAGTGATAAGGGGTGGTGGCTACTTTAGTAAGACACCTGAATGATGTTCAAGGATAGAATTATGGTGTATGGACTAAGAATGTACAGAGAAATATTTAAATACTTTTGTACCTTGGATTAACATGACTGGAGATGAATCCTTTTGAAAGCTTCTGTTTGTGATTATATTAGATCAGATAATGAAAAATTTAGGAACTAAACAGTATATTATAATGATATTGAAGTATTTTCAAGTTCTATTTACAAGGGCTGATCTCTTTTCTCCCTGCCCAAAAGTATGCCAGTAAAGTTCTATATCTATAGTATAACTTTAAATTTTTCTTTAAATTATGTTTTTTGCTAACCATATTAATTTAGAAACTGTATGTGCAAGGCAAAAGTGAGCATGCTAATTTGGTAGTTTAACATTCATCTAAGTTAAAAGTTTAAAAGTTTTTCTATACACAACCAATTCTTTGGAATGTTTGATAAAATTCTTTGTTATGAATTGCCAAAACTGAAAATAAATTTCAGATCTAAATTGTCCTGAGGCATAATGGACTAAAGAAAATGGGGAGGGATAAGAAGAAAGGGTGATAGGAGAAACAAAATATTATGTATGTTGCCCTTATGGCAAAATCAGGATGTACATATATAGATAGAAATAGTCACAAAAAAGACATACAAGTAGAAAGGAGACCATTGGTGGTAGGAGGGAGCATAGCAGAGGAAGGTCATGAGAGGGTAAGAGGAAATTAATGTAAGCAGTGTACAATGAAAGGCTTGCATGGAAATGTCATAATGAGGCACATTAAGTTGTACATTAAGAATTACTAATAAAAAATCCTCCTGAGGCACAATTATAATTTAATATGTTGCAAATCAAATGTGTAAAACTCAATGCACACCTCCCCTCCCAGTTAACTGTCAATAATGTTAGAAACAATTTAAGTAACTGAAATAATTTTGTATGGATGAAGTTTATAATTCACAGAATAACTATTCTGCCTGGAAGGCTCAGCCCATAGCACATCCCCTGTGACGGTTTCTCCCGCCTGAGGCTTCCCCACACAAAATCATATCCACAGTTCTTTCTGCCCCATATTCCCCCATACCATGGTCTATGTCTATTCCATGCTCTACACCTATTACTAAATTGTATGGTGTCTATTTGCTTCTTTATTGTTTATTCTTCCTTCCGCCAGTAGATTACAAGAGCATTAGTTTCATTTGTCTTGATTTTCCATCCTTAACTCAGGGCCTTAGAGTCATACATTGATTGGACAAAATTTTATTATTAATTTCATGCCATCATATAACCAAGTTGAACAAGATTAGTTTACAGTGCCCCAGACTAGTTTACAGTGGGACTGAAGCACTCATGAATGTATAGATCATGTCATGCAGTGATTAACTCCGCCTGAAGTTGCATTTCTGAGGGAGTAACTCTTGAGCCAAGTTGTTCAACAAGCATTACGGGTTAATTCTGCTGGTGATGGGCTAGGTGTCTATAGAATACAAAATTTAGTAGAAAGAGTGGTTACTTCCTCTCTGGAGATTTACAATTTTGAATTAATAGTGTGAGTAAGAAAGATGCAGATAGTCAATAAAGATAGCAAGGCTGATGGCCAGTTTGCTAAACTATTAAAAATACTGAATTCTTCCCTACTAGTGGTAAACAGTAGCTACTACAGATATCTTTCCATTTGTTCCTTATTCCACCTTCCCTCAGTACTCCTCAATCCCTTCTCCCATGATCCTCAGGCTTCCCATGTGCTAGCAACTGAGGGCCAATACTCTTAGGCACTAAGTATTTTACATATAATCCCAGGATATATGCTTTGTCAAGGAGGAAAAAAATTACAAAACTTCAAATAATACTATTTGGTAAACTTCAGTTAAAGACCAGAGTATGAAGTTGAAGTTAGGGATGAGAAGAAATGGCATTGAAGAATTGAGAAAGGAAATGAAGATCCATTGAAAGATTTTAAGCAGATCTGCTTTTAAAAACAATAATTTTGAATAACTTAATACATTAGCTTAAAAACAATGATTCTCATCAACTTAATATATAAATGCTTACTGATATTTGTTGAGTGAGGTATCAAGATACTAATAAATTATTAATAGCAACATACGTTTCAACGATGCACATGTTTTTTGCTACTGTTCTTTTTGTCCTTGCCAGAGAATAGAATGGAGTTGCACACACATTTGCAAGATGACCTGTCATTACTTGGGTTCTTTTCTGTTGATGAAACAGAAGAAAATGAGACCACAGGAACAGGGAGAATTGATCCAGAGACTTTGTTTCCATCAGCATAAACCTTTAACCAATGAGAGGAAAAAAGGAAGGTTTTATAAATGGTGTAAACTTACATGAAGGAATGTGCCTCTTATTTGTATGAATTACAGAATCTATTATTCTATTACTACTCCCCTTTTCAAGTGATTTCAGTATTATAGACATGGATACTGAGCAATCTTTGGGGAGGCAGATCAAACTTGGTTGATATAAAATGACCAAATGATGACTGAATGCTGATAAATGGATCTAATCATCATGACCAGGCACAAATCACTCAGATGTTCTGGGTTGCTGTTGTTATTAGGTGCTGTTGCACACGTCCTTCTCCTGGTTCTGGATTAGAAAGGACCAATAAAAAAGTTTTGATTTTATGAAACTATTAATAGAATTGGTTCTCCATTACTTTAGTTCCTTACTTTCATAAGTGGTATTATGTTTCCCATTAATCCATGTCTGGTTAAATGATAATTAAACATCCAATAAAAGACCCAAACAAATAACAGTTTTATTTTAAAATCACACTTTAAAGCTGGGCGCAGTGGCGCACACCTGTAATCCCAGCAGCTTGGGAGGCGGAGACAGGAGGATTGCAAGTTCGAGACCAGAGGCAGTCTGTGTAATTTAGCGAGACCCTGTCTCAAATTTTTTTTTTTTAAATGGGCTGGGGGTGCAGTTCAGTGGTCCAGCACTTGCAAAGCATGCAAGCACGAGTCCCTGGTCTCAAACCCCAGTTCTAAAAAAAGAAAAAAAAATCACACTTTACCATTCTTTCTAACTGGTGACCATTGCTCTGTAGATACCATTATGTTTCCTATCATGTGTATGTGTTGTTTCATGTTCTATCTTAATAGTAAATTATATCACTTTCACTGAATATTTTCAAAATCTTTCAGCAGCAGGCATCAAAACAAAAATCTAGCCAACAAGGTAACTATATATACAACAAACAATCTTAAGTTCATCTCCTTTAAGACACACAGGTACAATATTTTCATATTCCCAAAGGTCTGCATGCCTGCAGCTGTAGCCCTGTGGCATCCGATCCCGCCAGATCTTGGAAGCTAAGCAGGGTCGGGCCTGGTTAGTACCTGGATGGGAGACCGCCTGGGAACACCAGAAGCTGTAGGCTTGGGAGAAGGACCTGGCAACCCCCTCCCAAAAATCAATCTGCCATTGAAAACACTATGAACAGCAGAGAAGCACTGACAATAGTGTTTCCTCTGTTGTACAGAGGGTCGCTATGAGTTGGATACCGACTCGACGGCACCTAACAACAACAATTTGGGGCAATAAAAAATGAAGGGTATTAAAATATAACACAGAATCAGGTATCATTTAATAGTGTTTAATATTAAAAATTTTGAAATGCATAGACCACCTTCAGGTGACGTAAAGGTTTCATGCACAGCATCACATCATTGCTTTTCCCTTTTGTAGGCTGCTTTTCTCGGTGGCCCTCCTGTAATTAGTGTTCCGATGCCAGCAGCTCAGGCTCAGCCAGGAAGTCATTTCTCTCCATTTTGAACTGGAGAGCGCTCTGGAGGAAGAACAGACTCCAATTTCTGCCAGCGTTCTGGAGGCCACAGGATATGTGTTGCATGGGCATGCAGAAGTCCCAGGGAAACCTGAATCCATGGGAAACAGAAAGAAAGCAACAAATTATTTTATAAGGATCATCATCAATACTTTGGAAATTATATTTGATCCAGGACTGACATGCCAGGGAAAGATGGTGATTAAAAAATATTAAGCACTTACATAGCATTTTTCCAGGGACTCCTTTAATCTTCACAACAACCATTTGTGGTAGGTAGTTACTATTTCCATTTAATAGATCAGAAAACTGAGTCTGGAGAAGTTAAGAAATTTGCCAAAGGCTATTCATCTACAAAGCACTAGTGTCTGGCTTCAATACTAGGCTTTAACTCTAACTTCTACCTTCAATAGCCTGGGTGTACAGACCCAAGAAGGATAAGTCTAGCTTACAGTCTCAGAATTTCCAACAGAGCTCTAGAATCTCAGAGACACTTTCCTTTATGAAAATACAGAGACCTGAAAAAATATATGTTTTGTGAAAAATATTAGCTCACTTCTTGGATGAGCAGCAAGAGTCAGATGTGAGTGAGGGTGGGCTTCCCCCATGGAGAGTACACTGAGCTGCTCATGCAGCAAGAGAAAAGCAGGGACAAGCCAAAGAAGCTGTAACAGGAAGTGAGGGAGAAGAACAAGGATCATGGTAGATGGAAGAAAAACCTGTCAGCAGAGATCTGCCAGGAGAGAAGAGGAGGAAAGGAAGAATAAACTTTTCCTGGAAGGCTTAAGGCTGAGCCCAGAGGCAGAAAGAGACACTTAAACATCTTAGTTTCCTTTCAGACATCAACTTTAGTGAGAACAAGAATATGGCAAAGTGGCTGAAAATGCACATCAGCGACCTGTCCTCAGAGACCACTTTTCAATGGTCTGAGATAGGGCTTGGAAGCCTGTGTATTTTTGTAGTAGTAGTTGTTGTTATTATTGTTATTATTAATTTATACTTTGGTGGTATTTAAAAGCTTAAAAACTGTTCATAGTTAGCACATATTTATTGGCACCAGCTATAAACCAGATACTACACATCCCTTTTATATACCATTTTATTTTCAAATGGTTTCCCTAGAAATAGTCCATAGATTTATGTTGTATGTGTGTAGTGTGTGTGTGTGTGTGTGTGTGTGTGTGTGTGTGTGTGTGTGTGGTACTTAGGGTCTAAACCCAGGGCCTTGTGAACACTTTGCGAGTGCTCTACCACTGGCTTCACTGTTCATCAATTTTTTATTTTCAGTCAGGGTCTCACTAAGTTACACAGGCTGACGCTGGCCTGGAACTCATGCTGCTGGGATTATAGGCATGTGAGAGAAGGGAGGGAAGGAAGGAATGAAGAACAGGGGAAGAATGAGAGAAAATCATAACAACTTGAAATATAAACAAAACAAATGCAAAAGGTAGCAAGAAATCTATAGACTTAATAAAAGATATTTTCTTCTATTTAGCTTGAATATCAAGTTTGAAAGTATGATACCAAAAAATCAGCTCTATTCACCAAAACTCATCGGTTGTTTACATTTTGCTGCATTTATTTCTCTCATATTATGTTTATACATATGTGTATATGTACGTTATATACTTATCATGCTGAATTAATACCAAAATATTATAACATGCATCTCCTAAGAGCTAAGAACTTTTCCTACTTGAACATAATACCAATACTGTATGCAAGATATTTAATATTAATACAAAATATTACCTAGCATACAGCCCACATTCAAAGTTTTCCAATTGTCCAATCATATCTTTCATAATGATTTTATTTTTTAAAATCAGGATGTAATCAAGGATTACAAATTATATTTGGTGGTCATTAGTTTGCTTCCATTTACTTTTAGTTTACTTTAACCTAGAGCCTTATAAAATGTCCCACATGTCAGAGTTGTCTGACTTTTTTCATAAATAGATACAAGTTAAAGGTTTTGGGTAAAAATAAAATATAACAGATATTATATTTCTCTCATGCTATTACTTCTGCAGGCACAAAATATCAGTTCATCCCATTGTCATTATGTTACCATTTCACAAACTGTTAAGTTCATTTATTTCTATTTATATTGATTTTCAGAGTTTGCCTTTGTTACTGTTTTGTGATTCATTTTTCAGTGTATAAACATTTACATGCCTCAAAAGTCAAAATTATTTTTAAAAGGTATAGTAGGCAGAATAATGCCTTTTCCTCCCCAAAGACATCTGCAGCCTAATTGCTACAATTTATGAAATGATATAGAGCAAAGGGGAATTAAGGTGGCTAATTAGTTGGCTGGGCTAGGGTTTAGTACAGTTAGTAGAATGCTGCTCTGTACTCTCTGAGGACCTGGGTTCAATCCCCAGCGCCAAAAAATAGGAGAAGGACTTTGCAGTCCACTCAATCCTGAAACAAGCCACCTGAGTTCAGAAACCACCAGAAGAACAGAGTTAATGCACTAAACACTTATGACAGAAGACCAGGCAAGTTGGAGCACAACATCAAAGATATCATTCATGAGGAAAGCAAACGGCTATTAAAAAGATAGGAAAAAAAGAAAAGATCAAATATATGTCAAAAGAGACCCTGAAACTTGCCTTTGAATGTCTAGCAGCTAAAGTAAATGGAAGACATGACAACATTAAGAAACAAAAGATTTCAAAGAGCAGCTTGAGAAGACAAATATTATAATGACATATGCAAAGAGATGGAGACAGAAAACCAAAAGGCAAGAGCATGCTCTATTTTTCTCTTTTCTCAAGCTTAAGGAATTGTGCCTGCAGCCATAGCCCTGTGGCATCCGATCCCGTCAGATCTCAGAAGTTAAGCAGGGTCAGGCCTGGTTAGTACCTGGATGGGAGACTGCCTGGGAACACCAGAAGTTGTAGGCTTGGGAGAAGGACCTGACAACCCCCTCCCAAAAATCAGTCTGCCATTGAAAACCCTATGAACAGCAGAGAAGCACTGACAATAGTGTTTCCTCTGTTGTACAGAGGGTCGCTATGAGTTGGATACCGACTCGACGGCACCTAACAACAACAACAACAACAACAAGGAATTGAAGAAAAAATGCAAGCCTTGAATGGCAATAGTGAAAGATTCTACAGGGAAAAATTAAACAATGCAGGAAAAATCAAAAGAAAATGGAAGGAATACACACAGTCATTATACTAAAAGGAATTGGTGGATGACCAACCATTTCAAGGGATTACATATGATCAGGAACCAATTGTACTGAAGGAAGGAGTAGAAGCTGCCTTAAAGGAATTTGTGAAACACAGTGCTCCAGGAATTGACAGAATACCAACAAACAGATGCAGCACTGGAGGGGTTTACTTGTTTATGCCAGGAGATTTGGAAAACAGCTACCTGGTCAACTGACCAGAGAGATCTGTAGGGATGCGGCCTAGTGAGGTAGCTTGCCTTGGGGCCTATCTGGCCTTCCTGGAGGTCAAGATTCATTCTCAGGGAAGTAGCCTCTGCCCTACATCCGGGGACTTTTCGGAGTTGAGCTCACCAAGATGGATCCAGTGTCCAACTCCCCGCCTCAGACCCCTCAACACCTGATTAGACATTCTTCCATTACCCAAAGGCTCCCCACTGTCCAGATAAGGAACACCCCCTGATTGGATCTTTTTTCAAAACTTCTTTTGCATCCCCCACTCGATAGGCTAAGCTCCTGATCACCTGACATTGTGTGGCAGCCTCTGTGCACAGGGCACTCAGGGTCCATTCCATGGACATGTCAAGAGAGAGCTGTTGAAGAGCACTTGAGCTGTTAGCATCATCCTTCAGAGCCAGAAGCAAGAAGCTGCCATAAGTGTAAATATCTGAGCCTGCCTTTCTCAAAGCTTCTCAGAGTAGTTGTGGGCATAAGTTTCCTTTCAGAGTGGCGCCACTCTCAGGCAATGCTCACCAGCCAGCGGGTCTTCAGTGGCTGAGCCTTGCTGTTGACTGGTGGCCAATGGCCAGAATGAGTCCAGCAGTGGACAGTGACCCACAGAGATCCATATATGTGCCTATTCCCAAGAAAGTAGATCCAACCATATGTGGAAACTACCCAATGGGATCATTGATATCACACTCAAGTAAAATTTTTCTAAATATCATTCAAAAGCAACTGCAGCAGTATATAGACAGAGATTTGCTGGAAAATCAAACCGGATTCAGAAAAGGGCCAGGAACCAGGGACATTAGTGTTGATGTCAGATGGATATTAGCCGAAAATAGACAATATCAGAAAGTTATCTATCTATGTTTTATCAACTATGCAAAGGCAATTGACTGTGTGGATCATAAAAAATTATGGATAACCCTGGGAATACTAGAGCATTTAATTATACTCATGAGGAATCTGTACATGGACTAGGAGACAGTTGTTCAAACAGAAGAAGAAAACACTGCTTGGTTTAAAGTTGAGAAAGGTGTGCATCAGGGCTGTATCCTTTCACCA
Source organism: Pedetes capensis (assembly GCA_007922755.1). Taxonomy (NCBI): domain Eukaryota; kingdom Metazoa; phylum Chordata; class Mammalia; order Rodentia; family Pedetidae; genus Pedetes; species Pedetes capensis. The sequence goes on from VMDO01005288.1 coordinate 85,788, forward strand.
TCTCTTCAATGGGAGGTCAATGAAAAAAGGGAAAACCCTCAACTAGATGGATGGACACAGTGTGTTGGCAACAATGGGCTTAAACATAAATAAGATTGTGTGTCTGGCACAGAATCAGGGAGTATTTTGTTTTGTTGTACATAGGGTCAGTATGATTCAGACCCAACTCGATGGCACCTAACAACAACAAATCAGTTGGCTTCAGGATAATGAGGTGATTATGTAGCATTTCATGGACCCAAATGTCATCATATGGGTCCTTATGTTTGAAAGCAGGTAGATAGAACAAATTCCAGAACATCCTAAGTAACCACGCCAACCATGTTAACGATCAGGGAATACTTCCTTGGATGTGAATGATCTGTCATAACACACTGCCATTTTTATCTAGTTTTGTTCATGTCTGGTCTCAGCTGAGTTACAGAACAGCTGGTCTCCATCTCCTCCACCATAACCTTTTTTAGATTTGATAGCTACAACTTATTTGTATCTTAAAACTTTAGTTGCTTTTTCAAGTTGTGTAACTTTTTTCATAAGGGTGATTTGCCAATCTTTTAACTTGGCTGAAGTCTTGCCAATATATTTGCTTCCTTGCTTAGTTTTGGAGCTCAGTTTTGGACACAGTGATTCCATTCTGCTTTTTAAATCAACACTCATTGAAATGAAATTAATCTTATCGTTATTTTATTCCAAAAATTTATTAAAGACACTACTCTCATCCTGAAAAAAATTAATCTTGACATTTATGAATAATAATGGTGAAAATTCTATCACATGGATAGTATCAATATTGCTTCAAAGCATGATATGAGAATGAAAAATTCAGGGCTTTAAAAAATACCAAGATTGATATACATGTGTAGAAAGAGCATATTCACTATCTTAATTGTCTTGTTATGGACCTTTATTTTTCATAGATATATCTACAGACAGGCAAAGAATATCATGAATAGTGAAGACTATAAAATCCAGAAATCTGTGACATTTTTTCAAAGCTAAAGTTATTCTTTAGGTACAGCTTTGGCTTCCACACCTGATGTCAGGGTTCTCCAGAGAAACAGTAAAGGAGTTGTATATATAAACAAAATTATTTTAAGGAATTAGCATATGTCATAGTTGAGGCTTGGCAAATCTGATGGGAAAGGCTGGCAGAATGGACACCCAGGAAAAAGAGTTTAAGTACAAGGGCAGCCAGCTGGCAAACTAGGAACAGTTAGTGTTGTAGAGAAGGTACAGGCAATCAGTTGGTTCTTTCTCTCTTGCTCTAGGGAAGACAGCTTATTGCTCTACAACCCTTCAACTGAATGGAGGAGGCACATTCACATTACAAAGGACAATCTGCTTTCCTCTGAGTAAACAAAAAGCAAGCAAACAAAAAAACCTTTCATATCCAGAATGATGTTTTACCAAATATGTGGGTACCATGGTTAAGCCAAATTGACACATAAAATTAACCAATGCACCTGAAAGATATAATTATTGTCTTCCTCCTCCTCTTTGCTTTGCTCATTGTTACACTAAAGGCTTACTTCAGAGAGGGCAGCATTTTAAATGTCTTCCACATACTGTTTCATTTAATTTTCGCAAAGGCTTATGTTGTTGTTGTTGTAAGGTGCCCTGGAGTTGGTATCCAACTCATAGCGACCCTGAGCACAACAGGTGAAACACTATTGTCAGTGCTTCTCTGAGTTCACAGGGTTTTCAGTGGCAGAATGATTTTTGGGCATGGGTTGCTGGGTTCCTCTCCCAAGCCTACAGCACCTAGTATTCCCAGGCGGTCTCCCATCCAAGTACTAACCAGGCTCGACCCTGCTTAGCTTCCAAGATCTGACAGGATCAGATGCCACAGGGCTCAGGCTGCAGGCCAAAGGCTCATGAGGTAGGTACTATTATAGTCTTTACTTCATAGCTGAGACAAGCTAGCTAGAGCAGTGCATTTTTTTTTTCTTTTTCTTTTTTTAACTGAAACTCGAACACATGAACTCTGGCTTTAGAACCTGTACCTATCCCATAATTAGTAACTCAAATAAGACTCTTTAGTCAGTCAAAGGGGGTGTTCTTTTAATTAAGTCAGGATGTTGTTGTTGTTGTTGTTGTATGCCGTCGAGTCGGTATCCCACTCATAGCGACCCTCATAGGGTTTTCAATGGTTGACTGTTTCAGGATTGTCTTGGGAATGGATTGCCAGGTCCTTCTCCCATTTTTGCAGTGCTGGGAATTGAACTCAGGACCTCAGAGACTGCAGCGCAGCGCTCTACCAACTGAGCTAAATCCCAGCCCCTAAGTCAGGATAAGAAGAGTAAATTTGTCTGAGACAGATCAGGACACGGCTACCCTACTCACAATGCTTCTTGACACTGCTAGGGCCCACATCTTTTTCTGAGAAAACTAGAGTCAACAAAAATAAATGCCCATTGTTATGGGACAAATTTGTGTGCCCAAAAATTTCTATGTTGAAGTGTTAACACCCACTACACTGCACAATTTGACTATATTTGGAGATACAAACTTTGAGGAGGTGATTATATTGAGTCCCTAATCCCACTGACTAGTACACTTATCAAAAAAGGGGTGAGGGCACACATACATACAGAGGAAAGGCCACATGAGAACATAGCCAGAAGGAGATCATCTGCAAGCCAAGGAGAGAGGCCTCAGAAGAAAAGAAGCCTGCTAATCCCTTGATCTCAGACTTTTAGATCTAGAATTGAGAGAAAATGAATTTCTGTTGGTTAAGCCACATAGTCTGTGGTATTTTGTTATGACAGCCCTAACAAATTAGTACACACAGGAATAAAAGGGAACACTAAAGTCAGGTCCACAATACCTCCCAGTACTTACTCAAAATATTGAACAAAGAACACATGGAAGGGAAAAGAAAAACATTTTTCTTATCAGAGGGAAGAGAGATGCTTCAGCATACCCAGCTCTTTCAATAGGTTAAATACCTTGACTGGCTGCTACAGTTTGGCTTTTAAATGTCCCCCAAATGCCCATGAGTTAAAGGCTTATCCCCCAGCATGTGGCTCTCCTGGCAGGTTCTCCAATCATTGGGGCCATGCTCCAATGATACAGTGAGATCCAAGGGCTCTCTGTTCTCTCTCTCTCTCATTCATTCTCTTTTATTCTCATTCATTCTCATTCTCTCTCTCTCCTTCTCTCCCTCTCTCTCCCCTCCCCTAGCCATAAAGAGAACAGTTTTTCAAGAACAGTTTTGCAATACACTGCCACCATGATGTACTGCCATGCCACAGGCTCAAAAGCAAAGGACCAAGCAATCATGGACTGAAACCTACAAAAGTAGGGGTTAAAATAAACCTTTTCTCTTTATAAGATGATTATATCAGATATTAGTTACAGTAATGAAAAGCTGACAGGGCCAACCAATCTAACTTGATTCTCTCCTCTCACTCATTTGTGTTCGTGTATAACTGTATCTCCTTCAATGGATTCACAATATTCTTTTTCAGGTATAAGGAATTTACTTTCATAGTAAATTTTAAAGTACAACAAAAGTGAATCACTATAAACTCTTAGCAGATTACTATATTTTAGTATGTACTGAATGAGAAATCAGTGCCATTCACATGTATTAACAGTTATTTAAAAATAACTCTGTTATGTCTAGGGGGTAGTGAGTCCACAGATTGGGAGTCAATGATCTGGAATAGTAGTGACCAACTTTTGTTTCCGTGTGGTACTTGAGAGTTGAAACCAGAGCATCACATGCTATGCAAGTGCTCTACCACTGATCCACACTCCCAATCCATTTATAATTTTTTTTTAATCTTGAGACAGGGTCTCACTAAGTTGTACAGGCTGCCTCTGGCCTTGAATTCACAATACTCTTGTCTCAGCCTCTCAAGTCACTGGGATTACAGGTGTGTGCCAGGGCACCCAGCTACCACATTGTTTTGATTGTGTACTCCATTAGCAATAAAATTTCATAATTCTTCCCATTATTTATCTTAAAATCACACATATAATAATCCATAAAATAAAACATTACCAAACTTCAAATTCCTGCTTTTTAGATAAGTTCTAATATTTTTTCTTACATCCAATGTATCCTTGTACACATCACCTGGATGTTGAGGCTCTTCACTTTAGAGATTACTGCTCTAGGACACTTGGGTAGAAGGTAGTCAGTGCTATCATTCAACCAATTTGTTTTGCCTACAAAATGCCAAGGAACCACATGGACTAATTTTATACTGAATTGCTTGGCTTTGATTGAATTGCCTCCATGAAGGAGTTATTTTGACATCAGGTGGACATGGCCATTACTGGCCCCGCTTTCCCCTTAGGTGCCTGGGACACAAGTGTGTGCTGCTGTGTTTCCTTACACCCCTCTCTATATGGCTACAGTCTATAGTGCTTGCCTCTGTTCCTGGTTTCAGGTAACCTGTCATGAGGGAAGAGCTTGCAAGAATAAGATTAGGGCAAGCAAAAGCAAAACAGTCCTCAGGTAGGAAAGAGGAGACAACACAAGGAAGATAGAAGAAGAATGTTAGTGGGAGCAATGACCTTTTTGTAAAAGATGTTCAGACACATGGCCAGAGTTAAAAAGAGGATAGATGTGAGAAATGAAACGAAGCACAAACCTTTTAATTTCATTTGATTAAAAGGTTCTCAAACTAGGAAAAACAAACATATTTTATCTTCAGTATTAGGAAATAAAATCTGTCTTTAATGAATCTACTTAGAAGCATAAGAAGATGGAGAAATATCCATATAAGTACAGAAGTAGTCAGATGATATTTATCCTGCAATATTAAATCACCTACAAATGTCTCAGAGTCTAATCAAACTGAAGAAATACATAAACTTTGAAGAATGCTGTTTAAAAGTACTGATTTCTCAAGTCTTAAAGAAACATCAGCTTTCCAATCTGACATCCAAGGTTCTTCACAATCACACCTTTCCAAATATCTTCGTGGTTCTCTAATCTACTTTGAGAGAAACATCAATAATTCTCTTGCAAACAATATTAGCTGATGTAAGGGCCTCTGTAATCACTGATAATGGGGAATGATTGATTGACAGGAAACTACTCCCATCAAAGAATTATGATACTATCTCAAAACAATTTTGAAAAGATACAATATGGAATTTAAGACACATATACATTTGGTGCCTGCAGCCATGGCACTGTGGCATCCGATCCCATCAGATCTTGAAAGCTAAGCAGGGTTGGGCCTGGTTAGTACTTGGATGGGAGAATGTCTGGGAACACCAGATACTGTAGGCTTGGGAGAAGGACCTGGCAACCTACTCTCAAAAGTCAGTCTACCACTGAAAACCCTATGAATAGCAAAGAAGTACTGACAAAGTGTTTCACCTGTTGTATATAGGGTTGCTATGAGTTGGATGCCAACTCAATGGCACCTAACAACAACAACACACATGTAGTACATATGTTTTAATTCTTTTATATATTCTGCATCTCAAAAATTCATTTTAATATATTATAAAGGCAAAGAAAATTGGTTTGTATAGCCTCTCGTGACTGTCTTTTACCTCCAAGACAAATGAACAAGTAAAATGGAAGAGAGCTGCTTACAAGTGCTTGCTTCTCTCCTGGGATTGGTCTCAGGTGGTTATGAGAAGCACTGATCACTATGTTCACTGTCTGTCTTCTTCCTACACTAAAAATTTCTAGAACACAATATCAATGTTCATTTGCTTACAGTGTTAGCTAGGGACCACTTCTAGCTGCTGCATTGATGAAGTGTTCCAACTCTTTCTGGATAGAGGCACCAAAAGAGAGACATTGTCCTGGTAACCACTGATGATACCATGAGTGGTAAACATAGAGTAAGGTCACCGAAGAGAAACTGAGGACTCCATGTACAGCATCTGTGTTGTTTCATACATTAGGCAGGATGCAACAAGTGGAGTGGGATGTTCTGACAGAGCAGAGATACTGTCTTCTTCCTCCCACCTCTTCGATCACTTTTTTTTCTCATTTCATCACTTCACATCAACAACAATACCACAGGTACATTTATTTTTTCAGTACTTGGGGGTTTATCCGAGGGCCTTGAACATACTTTGCAAGTGCTGTACCAAAGGAATACACCCTTAGCACATTTTTAAATATTTTTATTTAGAGTCAGGGTCTTGCTAATTTACACAGGCTGCCTCGGGCCTTGAACTCGTGATCCTCCTGCCTCTGTCTCCTGAGTCACTGGAATTACAGGCCTGTGCCACCACCTAAAAGTACATTTTAAAAAAACAATCTAAAAGTTCAAGAAAGAGAGAAAAGCAAAATAATTTCTCTAATGGTTAACATAAAAGTGAGCTTTCTTATGCAGACTAGAAAAAAACAGATGCATAGCCTAAGCAAATTAAACAGAATCAGAAATAAAGACTGGCAAAAATAAATGTCACATAGAAAAATGAGCAAATTGTGCTGCCAAAAAATATTATCAAAAGGCTATCTTGAAAAATTACTAAGAATAAAAACAATGCTACTTTATTTTCAAATATGGATTAACATCTAGATTTGAATTTTCCATCAACATATTTAGCATAGTAGATAAGATTTATAAATAGAACAGTATTAGCGAACGCTACCACCTCCTCCTCCCCCTCCCTATGAATGCTTGGAGCTCACTAACAATTCAAAATGTTTACTTGAAGTGTTACAATGCTTGTTTAAAGTTCCTGTGTAATTAAGTCTGCTCAAGTTTCAATTTCCTGACCTAGGTGGAGGGGGGGTGGTTCTCTGAAGAGGAAGGACAGTTGAAACTTAGTTTCCTTGTGTCTTCCTGCCACCCCTTAAACTGTATAAAAACCTCAAGCCCCTCTCCTTCGGGGCTGCCTTCCCTCCCTTGCTAGGGAGACTCTACGGAGGGTTGACCCTGGCGCCAGAAATAATGCCTCATGTTTATTGCATCAATCCATGACTCGGTGTCTCTCTGGGGCTTCTCTCCTCGAAGATCCTAATTTGGGGTCCCACACTACCATCCACTTCCACATTCCCAAGATACTTATCTACACAACACCAAACATATAAACACAATTTATGATAAAGACGTGTACAGAGATGTTTCCATCCTAAGTAAGCCCAGACTTGTATCTACTTAAAGGCAAAATGATTCAAAGCAAAGTTTCAATTGTTTAGGTGAATGATGAAAATCCTACAGGAGGCAAGCAAGAAAAGCAGCACAACTCCTAAGATTTAAGTTTTTGTAAGAAAAAAACAAAACAAAACAAAACAAAACCTCTAACATATACTGAAAGGTAGAAAAATAGACGAGTAAGTAGATAAGTAAGATGGCACAGAGGCTGTGGTGGCACAACGTAGAAACTTCTTTGTGGGGGATGTACTACTTCCATTCCCTTCTCTGGTATCACAATCCCCCCAAGGGACTCCAGAAGCAGTGCCAGTTCCGGGAACAGGTTACCACACAGAAAAATTCAGTATCATTCTCTTCCTCGTCCCTGAACTACTAAGACCAAGGGTCCTTGCATCTAGGAATATTTCATTTAGACAAGAACTCCTTCCTTCCTGAAGGTGTAATACAAGTCCACACATCTACAGTGTGGATGCCTTATTGGCAATTCCGAAATCTCAAGGGTTCCAAAACAAACGAACTTTTTTGTTTGTTTGTTTGTTGGTAATTTTCTGGTAGCAAAACCTGACCCAATCTGAACTGTTATGCTGTTATGAAATGGTATTTATTTATCCCACATAGTGTGCAAATTCATAATTTTGGCTGCAAAAACATTAATGTGCTTGATTATAGGAGCTGTCCCAGACTGGAACTGTTAGGTTACACATGGTTTACAGAGGTTGTTATAGACAGACATTGATATCCCATTTCCAACAACCAAAAAATCTGGATTCTGAAACACATTTGTTTCCCAAGGTTTTAGATAGAACATTAATATCTTTAATTATATGCAGCAGCAAATATTTACCAAAGCGAATCAATGTAACCAGATACAGAGGCCTAATCCTAGATGAGACAGGCACCCTACTAGGTGCTGGAAATAAACAGAAGACAATAAACATGATTCCTCTTCTCTAGGCACTCATGATCTGGTGAGAAAGACAAATGTTTAAAGAAAGTCCTGAGACACAAACTTCTCCTGCTGGGTATTTAGAAGAGCCAAGTGTCCTGGGAACAAAGGTTGGGGCCAAGCCTTGGGAAGGCTCACTGACCAGATTCATCTAAGCTGGCTTTAATTGTTGCAAGAGATTTCCAACTCCTGTGGACTAACCTTCACCCATGACATCCCCTTCTAGATTTTATCTAGAACATTCTGTTAATATTCCATCCTATTTCAAAGTTAAGGTAATGTGATAGATTGATACAATGTAGTATTTCACCAATGAAAAATAAATCCATATGCTTTACAAAAGATTGAAAACGAATCTCTCAAAGGCCTCATTCTAGGACAAGTGTTTTCTTTCATTACCAACAATTTTAACTTTAATCATTTCAAAGCAATTTTCCTGTTCAAGACTTAGCTTTAATCAGAATGCATTTTCAGGTCACTTCATGGCCTCTTCATGATTCTCTCTAGATAACTACAGAATCATGCATAATCATTCTAGTCCCCCCAAGATACCTTCAGTAAGTAGTCAGTTCAACATTTTATGCAAAAATAGATATAAAACAGGTCTCTAGGGATAACTTTAGCTAATTTTCATGAATTAATTTCCCAGGATTAATGTTTATGCACCAATCTCTTTACTACATAATCAAATCACTAGAGTTGAAGTGGTCTAACTCCTTATTTTGCAGCTTGATTAAGCAGGTGATGAAATACTTGAATATAATTTGGACAGTTAGCGACTCACAGCACTCACAATAATCCATGGTGGATGGATGACATTACTGACTGATGTTTCATTGTTTACTTGTGTTCCCTCTGTTAGCTGATGTCCCACATACTATTTTTTATGTAGGTAATAAAACTTCACATAAACACATGAGGAGAGAGGTATAAAAGTCTTTATTGTTGTTGACACTGTCTTAAACCATATTTAGACCACTGGGCAGCCAGCCGCCGAGAAAAACTAGAGTGTCATTTGTAAGAGAGGATTTGAGGTGACAAGGTATGTGGTATCCACTGCCAGCCCTGCTGCTATGGTGGATGTAGCCATTTGTCTGCTGAGGTCAACCCTGTTTATTTTAGGTGGCCATCTGGCATCCAGCCTCTGTCTAACCATCTGTCTCCACTTCTCCTCCCTCTTTTATACCTTCTTTCAAAGTGAAAGTGAGGAAGCTTAGAAAATAAATAATCAGAAACAAGAGAAGACAAATAAAAGTAACAAATAGAAGACTGAGTATAGTTCCTGTGAATAGCACCACTCCTAATACTTAGCTGTCTGAGAGCCAAGTGAAGAGAAAAACATGCTAACTTACACAGCTCTCTTATGAGTCCAGAAACTTTCAGGTTTTTTTTAAGAGAAGCTAAGTTTTCCTCTGATTAAGTTTTTCTAGAAGATATTTCTGACCTAAGCTCTGGCACCGGATAGTCTATGGATCACAATGCATAAGATTCTCATCCACAGCAGGTTTCAAAAAAAAGGCAGAAGCAGAACTCAAGTTGCGGACAATCTGATGAATATTGTTCCACAAAAAATAAAGGTGTATAATCTTACATGTTACTTTGTAAGGATCCAACTTATTCTAATAATAAGTCTTCAGACTACATAGAGGCTTGGGTAGATATGTCCTTTAAGTTATGTTTTCTTAATATCATTTCTACATTGTTACACAATATCTGTTCTTAGTTGTTTATGACTGGAGATAATTTCAGATCCTAAACTACTGCTACACATCTGCAAGTGAATGGTGAGTCAGAACCCGTGGTCCAGTCAAGTGTGCCTTGCTCCTCACCTCGGAATGACAACTCAAGGACTCAGAGCTATGACTACAGTTCTTAATTTCCAACTAAAGCCTACCAAATCCAGAGAACTGTGCCACTAAAATAAATATAAAGTAAAAGAAAAGGTAATTGAAAGAGTGGTTTGAATCCCAGCAACAGTGGCTGCTCTGAAAGAAACACATTGACCAGTGCTTGAAGTTTCAAAGGTGCATACGAGGAGGCAAGATACACTTCATTAAGATCATGGCTGGCATGGGACTGGCACACAGGCACCATCAGTCTTAATGACTGCAGCAACTCTCTGTGAGAATCAAGGGCCTCCTTCACTGCCACTCCCCACGTGCAATGGTCCATAAACTCCTTCCCTCCAACCCCAGAGCTATGAGAAGCTCATGACCTGGACTCCGCCAATTAATGCCCACATCTGGACTATGAATGTGAAGGAAGTGATACCAAGAAACAGATGTACTGATAGACATGAGTACCATGAAGATGTACTGGTAAAGAGACACCAACTGCCCTACTCCTGTGTTGTGGCATGGGGTGTCCTGTGTTACTAACTTTCAAATTTATAAACTTGGTTTTCATCCCCTCTATTCTGTAAGCTATCCAATACCCTTCCCAAGACATCTTTTCTGCTTAGTCAGGAGGGAAAAGAAAAAAAAAGCAGCATGGTTTTGTGTGCTTTACAGCTAACATACTTGATTGGTATGTAGCTGTGAAAATATTGGTGAAACAATAGTGTCTCTAAGGATGTTAGAAATAATTACAATTCCTAATCCACAGGTGAGAAAACCAAGGCTCAGAAATGCCACTCATACTCAGCCAGGTAGTCAGAATTGGTATTCAAATACTGGTACTTGTTCTTATTTCTAAGCTCTGTACCCCATATCCATCTGTGAAATGATGTGTCAAGCCCTGGAAATAGGGATGTTTGGCACAGGACCCTATATTCATGCTTTCTAAGCCTGCTCTTTCCCTAGAGAAAAGTGAGGACTTTTATTTCTACAGAAAAAAACCCAAGCATTGCACATTAAGGTTTGTACACAGACATGCCACTCTGGGAACTGGTGCTGATTTGTAGCAAAAGAGCATGCTACAAGCCACTGAGCTGTAAGGAACATTTTCTGGCAGTGACAAGAAAGCCAGTGCTTATTACAGCACCATGGTTATGTCAATGTGCATAAAAGACCCTGAAACACAAAGAAATGTGGTGAGACTCCAAAGTCTGCTCCTTTGACTCAACACAACAGATGTGCAAAGGACTGCCATGCACAAAACACAGGGCAATGTGCTAGAAATCTGCTGAGATGCACTGACATGCACACTCTGGCTCCAGTAGTTTCTAACTCAGAGGGGAAGACAGCTATCAGATGCTTGGCCCATGGGGTGTTTTGCCCAGAAATGGAGAAGTGGGAACTACAGGAAGAAAGAATTATCTTGGAAATAACACAAGCCATTGAAGAATTAGGAAGAGAGACAGATTCTAAATTAATTGGAGAAGACACCATTGGCTACAACCTAAGGAAAAGAAAACAAAGGCAAGAGAGTGGTGAGGCAGAGAAGAGTCAGGAGATTTTTCACAATGGTTTTGACAAGAGCTATGATTGTGTATAGGAGAAAAGGAAAGAAAGGAGACTTTCTGAATGAAACCCAAATGTCCTAGCATGGTACAAATGGACCTTCATAAATGTGCTCTGTTCTGCTCTTCCTTAGGTCCTCCTCAATTTGTACCCTCCTTAAAAAGGCCTCGTTTCCTCACACCTCTGTACATTTGCACATATTGCATTATGCCTCCTAGAAGTCTTTCTTCTGCTCTTTCTTAGATAACTCTTCTCCATCCACCCAGATAGTTTACATCCCTCTTTCCAGAGGAGGCTTCCATGATCTCTTCCCCATTTCAACAGCCTGCACATACTAACAACTAATAATCATCATACCATACAATGATGATATATTTAGTTTTTTTCCCTCTTACTAGGTGTGACCTTCTTGAAGTGGGCACTCTCTCATATTACAAATATGTGGCACAAAATTAGAAGACATTTAAATGTTTGTGGAATGGTTAAATAAATTAAGAGACTACACAGATGCATATCAGATATAATTTGGCAAGTATTTGGATGCGGGAGCTGAGAAAAGAGCAAGGAGTGGAGATGATCATTATTTCTCACCTGTCTGGAAAGACAGTAATGCCATCTTTAACAAAAAAAGGGATCATAGTACAAGGAGTAGGTTTGGGAAATGATGAGTTCAGTGTTGCATAACTTAATGTAAGATTCCTACCAAATATTGAGAGAAGATACCCTGCATAGAGTTGAAAATTTGGGCCACAGTGTGAATTGAAATTTAGAGATTAAAGAGTTGCCAGTTGGAGCCATGGAAATGCAAATGCCCACCTAGGGAAGAAAGCAAGGGTGCTAAGGACAGATACTGGAGTTAACACCATTTCAGAGATGAAGCACATAGACTATAAGCTATATGCAGGAATCAATACATTTGCATGATCAGTAATACATCCACCTTTAGCCTGGTGCTCAGGAGACTTATGCACTAGTAGAGCTTCACTGTTCCCTTTGTATAAACCAGGGCATTGAGATGAGGAACAGCAGAACACACCATCAAAGATGAGGGAAGGAAATAGATACAAATCACCTTTAAAGTTGCAGCTATTCATCCTTTTGACTGAGTCTAGAGAACATATAAGGACACAAAGGAAACCTCTTAATATTCTGAAAGTTACATTCACATATACATCTATACATTATACATCTATACATATGCATATGACTCAGATTAAATATATAATGTTAAAGAAACAAGCAGAGTAATTAAAATATTTCCTCCAGTGGATATGTATTTTTTTCTTTCAGAAATGTTAATAAAATGCTTCCTAAAATGTTTGGCTGGATTTTGAACGAATTTCACTAGCTCTACATATCACTGTGGTCAGAAGAAAGTTTTGTTTATATTAAACATGCTATAAAATATTTTAGCTTAAATATTATGATCTATCCACTTTTTATAGGTTAACTACTAAGTAAATTAAAGTTAAAAAAGTAATGTAAATTATTATATATATATTTGCTACTCATATTACTTGTAAAGGATCTAGTTCCTCTGTTTAGAAGATATCTTGTTTCTACAGTACAGTTTGAAAGACAATGAAGTAATGCTACTATGATCATGTTAAGAGCATATTGGTTCAATATTCGTCCCAGTATTCACCCTAAGTTCCTGAATATATAGACTTTATGTTGAAGTGTTAGGGAGAATGAAGATAATGGAGTTATTTCAGCTTTTTATGCTTTCTCTTGCTTCCATATTTTGTTGTTTAGACTTTGAGTTCTCACAAAAACAGTTAACTGATTTTTTTGTACATTGATTACAGTAGTTAATTCAGAGAAATCCATTGAAAGTTATTCAACATTCAATCAATAAACATGGTAGCACAAAGCCAGGGGCTGATATGCTCTGAGATCCTAAATGTAAATAACATTTTGTCTTCTGATTCTGACACTGCTAGGGGTAAATAACATTTAGTCTTCTGATTTTGAATGTTCAAAGTTATTGTCTGGATATTAATAACAGAATATTTAAAGTAGAAAATGATGTGTAATTCATGTTGAGGATAACATAGTAGCAACAAGATAGACACTGGTAAGACGATTATGAACCAGAAAAAACTCCTTATGTCTAACTATGGACTATCGATATATAGTTAATCCACAGAAAGCTTTTACAATCCACACTGTTTTTTTCTCTAGTAGATTGAGCAATTTTAAATTATATATTTTGTTGTACATTGACTATATACATATCAAAGAAGAAGCTGATCATTATAATAGTAGCTGAAGGAAAATATGATAATTAAGGAGAAGTGATTTTTCAGAGCAAAGTTGCAAATTACCCAGAGATTATACTCTCACATGGTTGTCAGTTTGCCACACTGTGGGGACTTGCATGTTGCTGTGACACTGAAAACTATTCTACCAATATTACAGATACTAGCAAGGTCACCCATGGTGAACAGGTTTCAGCTGATATTCCAGACTAACATAGACTAGGGAGTAGGACCTGGCAGCTTAGTCCCAAAACGATCAGCCATTGAAAACTCTATGAATAAAAGAGAAACACTGTCAGATAAAGTGCCAGAAACTGAGTGGCTCAGGTTGGAAGGTACTCAAAAGTCAAGTGGGGAAGAGTTGCCTCCTCAAAGTGGAGTCTACTTTAATGACAGGAATGGAGTAAAGCCTCAGGGACCTCCATTTGCTGAAGTGATATGACTCAAAATGAGAAGGAACAACTGCAAACATCCATTAATAATTGGAACGTGGAATGTACATAGTATGAACCTAGGAAAATTAGAAATTTTCCAAAGGGAAATGGAGCACATAAACATCAATATTCTAGGAATCAGTGGGCGAAAATGGATGAACAGGGGCCATTTTGAATCAGATAATCATATGGTCTACTATGCTGGGAATGACAAATTAAAGAGAAATGGAATTGCATTCATCATTAAAAAAGGCATTTGAAGATCTGTCCTGAACTACAATGCTGTCAGTGATAGAATAATATCTGTATGCCTACAAGGAAGGCCAGTTAATACAACTATTAATCAAATTTACACCCCTGCCACTAGGCCACAGATGAAGATAAGAGATTTTTACCAGCTTCTGCAATCTGAAATAGAACATGCAATCAATATATACTCATAGTTGCTGGTGACTATAATGCAAAAGTTGGAAACAAAGAAGGCTCAGTAGTTGGAAAATATGACCTCGGTGACAAAGATGAGGCTGGAAATTACATGACAGAATTTTGTCAGATCAATGATGTTTTAATTGCAAATACTTTTTTCACCAACATAAACAGCAACTATACACATAAAATTCACCATATGAAACATACAGGAACCAAATTGACCACATTTGTGGAAAGAGATGATGGGAAAGCTCAATATCAAATATCAGCATGACACCAGATGCTGATTGTGGATCTGACTATTAACTGCTCAGACACAGGTTCAAACTGAAACTGAAAAAATTACAAGTTTGGGAGAGTCAAGGTATGACTTTGAATATATCCCTCCTGAGTTCAGAGACCACCTCAAGAACAAGTCTAATTCGTTAGACACTAATGACAGAAAACCAGACAAAGCTGGAGCATGACATCAAACACTTCATTCATGAGGAAAGCAAAAGGTTATTTAAAAGTTAGGGAAAAAAGAAAAGACCAAATGACATGTCAAAAGAGACTCTGAAACTTGCCCCTGAACATTGAGCAGCTAAAGTAAAAGGAAGACATGATGAAGTTAAGAAACTAAACAAGATTTCAGAGGACAGCTTGAGAAGACAATATCAAATATTATAATGACATGTGCAAAGAGCAAGTGATAGAAAACCAAAAGGGAAGAACATGCTCTATTTTTCTCAAGCTTAAGGAATTGAAAAAATTCAAGTCTTAAGTGGCAATAGTGAAGGATTGTACAGGAAAAATATTAAATGATGCAGGAAATATCAAAAGAAGATGGAAGGAATACATTACACCAAAAAGAACTGGTGGATGACCAACCATTTCAAGAGGTTGGATATGATCAGGAATCAATGGTATTGAAGGATGACATAAAAGCTGCCTTCAAGGAGTTGGTGAAACACAAGGCTCCAGGAATTGATGGAATACCAATAGAGATATTTCAACAAATGGATGCAGTATTGGACGTGGTAACTTGTTTGTGCCAAGATATTTGGAAAACAGCTGCTTGGCCAACAGAATAGAAGAGATCCATATTTTTGCATATTTCCCAGAAAGGGGATTAAACTGAATGTGGAAAGTACTTAACATCATTCATAACAAATACAAAGAAAATTTTGCTAAGATCATTTAAAAATGACTGCCACAGTATATATACAGGTAATTGCCAGAAAATCAAGTCAGATTAAGAGGAGGGTGTGGAATCAGGGAAATTATTGCTGATGTCAGGTGGATATTAGCTGAAAGTTGAAAATACCCAAAAGATACCTATGTATGTTTTATTAACTATGCAAAGGCATTTGACTGTGTGGATCATAACAAATTATGGATAATACTTTGAAGAATGGGAATACTAGAGCACCTAACTTTACTCATGAGGAATGTGTACATGGTCGAGGAGGCAGTTGTTTGAACAAAACAAGGAAACACTGCTTGGTTTAAAGTCAAGAAAGATTTGTGTTAGGACTGTATCCTTTCATCATACCTCTTCAATTTCTACGCTAAGCAAGTAATCTGAGAAGCTTCACTTTAGGAAGGAGAATATGGCATCATGATTGGAGCAAGACTCATTAACAACCTGCATTATGCAGATGAAATAACTCTTCTTGCTGAAGTGAAGAGGATTTGAAACATTTACTGACAAAGGTCAAAGTACATGGCCTTCTGTATGGATTGCACCTCAACATGAACAGAACAAAAATCCTTACAACTGGATCAGTAGGCAACCTCATGATTAATGGAGAAAAGATTGAGGTTGCCAAGATTTTGCTTTACTTGGTTCTATAATCAACACCCTTGGAAGCAGCTATCAAGAAGTCAAAAGACACATCGTATTGGGAAAAGCTGTTGCAAAAGACCTCTTCAAAGTGTTTAAAAGTAAAGATGTACCACTGAAGAGGAAGGTGCATCTGACTCATGCCATGGTATTTTCAGTTGCATCATATGGTTGTGAAAGCTGGACATTGAACAAGGGAGACAGGAGAAAAATTGATGCTTTTGAATTATGGTGCTCTAGATGAATATTGAATATATCATGGACTGCCAAGCAGGTCTGTCCTAGAAGAAGTGCAACCAGAGTGCTCCTTGGAAGAAAGGATGGCTAGACTGTGTCTTACATACTTTGGACATGTTGTCAGGAGGGATCAACCCTTGTAGAAGGACATCATGTTTGTGAGAGTGGGAGGTCAACCAAAAATAGGAAAACCCTCCACTAGATGGATCGACACAGTGTCTGCAACAATGGGCTTGAATATAAATAAGATCATGTGCCTGGTACAGAATCGGGGAGTGTTTCATTCTGTTGTATATAGGATTGGTATAAGTCAGACCTGACTCAATGGCACCTAACAACAACAACAGGGATTATATATGACCTTACTGCACTCACTCAGATAATTTAGCACTGTCTATGATTTGTAAATTCTTAACGTTTTAGGAAACAATTCTGTTGTGTGATATATTTAGACTGGTCTTAGTAGTGCAAAAGGCTGAGATTGACAGTTACAACTCTTGACTGTTTATCAGTCCAGGAGTAATTCTAAGGTGCCAGGGTTCCATCCTGAAGAATGGAGAGTGCTTAACCCTTGTGGCCCCTGTTGTTGGTGGAAATACTCATTGCATCATGGGAGAGACACTGGACTGATGATGAAAGTTTTCTCATACATAGCATCTTGTCCTCACATATGCTCTGTGAAATGGTCCCAGTGTTAAGCAACTGGCATCAGTCAGTATCCCTACCAAAATAGACTGCAATATGCCTTCACAGAACACCTAGAGGAGAACCTGCTCTTTCTCCAGATGAAGTATTTTCATGAAAACTCCTGGTCATCTTTAGCCCACTGTAGTACTAACTGATATTTGAAATTGCAGTCCCAAAGAGTTTTCCTTACTCTTCAAATAATTTTTTTTATTTAGCTTTTCTGCATCATCTTAAACCTGAAAAGACAATCGCTTCATTAAAGAAAGTTTAACTTGAAAGTAGGGGCATGTTTCTCAAACTAGACTAATCCTATCTGTCTGTCTGTCTGTCTGTCTGTCTGTCTGTCTGTCTGTCTATCTATCTATCTATCTATCTATCTATCTATCTATCTATATATCTAATTAGTGATTGAACCCAGTGTCTCATGCATACTACACAAGTGCTCTAAAATTGAGCTTCAACTCAGCCACTTTTTTTAATTTTTCATTTTGAAACAGGGTCTTGCTAAGTTGCTCAGGGTGCCTCTAGCCTCAAACTTGCAATCCTCCTGTCTCACTCTCCTGAGTGGCTTGGATCACAGGTGTGTGCCACAGCCTTCAGCTTAGAGGGAACACCTTTTCTAATAATCAAAAATCCTATTGATCCCACATCAACGGTACAATGGCTGTGTTCTTGGAATGTGGTGATGTCTAGTGTAATGAAGAGGAGTGCAGTGAGCGTTGGTCTCCAAGGGCAAAGAACACAAATTTTGGAGTTAGAATATCAAGTTGATCCAAGTTGGGAATCTGAAAACTTCTATCAACATCACTGTTGGTAAATAACTTCGTTACTTTAGTCTTATTTTTCTTATCAGTTGGGAATAATAACATCAACCCTGAAAGGTTGCCACAAGAATTAAATGGTGTAGTTAACAAAGCTCTAACTCAGAGCCCTGCTACATACTAACTGCTATGTGCCAGCCCCATGGAAACTCATGTACAGATAAACCAGAGATGCCATGCAATAATAGCAACAAAGAAGACAAATCACTGAAAAAACTGATTCATATCATACCCCATTGTTAGCTGTTAATGATACTGTATTAGAAGTAATGCCTTCTGTAAAAATTGTATTTGATTATCTTGTGGTATAGGTTCATAATAAATATAAAAATGATTTCAAAAAGTCTTATGCTCATAAATGCCCCCCTTAGAAAATCTCACTGCAGTTGCGATGATACATGTGTGCTGTTATGTTTCATTTCTTGATACAGAGCTGAACTTTAAAGAAGCTTGTCTGTATACTGAGATGGGCGCAATAAAAATGAAATCCTTGTATTAAGGTGACATCCCTAAAAGACCTCTGCCTCAGGTAAAAGCATTTGTGGTAATGAACAAAAGAAAAATGGTGGAATCTATTGTTGCTTTAAGTTACACATTTGACAGATTATAAAGAAATGTCTTTCAGTTAAATGAACAAGATTTTCTTGATTTTTCTCCCAGTTCTCCAATAACAGCTAAAATGTCCATTGGAAGTATGAGTTTTCTTCGTAGAATAACACTACATTATAAATGGTATCTGTTCCTCCTGACCACTGACTCATTCTTTAGCCCCCGATGGTTGCAATAGTCATTATTCAACAGAATTGCAGTCTTATAAATTGCCAACATTTCCACTGGCCTGAATTCAGTCTCCATGTTCCTCTGTAAAATTCAACCTCACTGATCACTTCCTGCTAGAAAGTCTTCTTTGGTGACTTCTTTCCCTAAAACTCAGAACATACTTGCAGTTTTGATGAGTTTTCATCATGTTCTGTTTCCTGAGTGCATTATTCCCTGCGGTTCTGACTTCTTTCTTTTTCTGCTCTTTTGTATACTTGGTGAATTCATCTACTGCCATAGCTTTAACTCCTACCTCACCGCTAATAATGCTCAACTCCTTGCCTGCCTGCCCCCACACCTGGCCTTTCTCCTGTTCTGACCTCATTCTCAGTGGCCAGAAGAGGGGGTCTCATCCCTTCCAGAATGTCCCCCTTATCATATAAACATAATGAATGCAACACACCAGCTCACGTTCATTTCCCACAAATGAGTCTTGATTTAAGGATCACTCTCTTGCCCAACTTCAAATGTAACCTAGAATCATAATTAGACTTCTATCTCACTTCTCCCTCAAATCTCATTAATTGCCAGATTCTTTCTTGCTTGACTCACTCTTTTCCATTCATGCTGCTATTTTCAAGGGACAAGGTCTAATTTCTTCTACCTGAATGATCACCCGATTCCAAAGTTCCCAGTTCTAATCTTGTTTTACTCCAAGTGTGATAATATTGGTACCAGATTAATTTTCTAAAGCTTGGCTTCAATCAGGTCATTGTCATGATTAACAGATTTTAATAGTTCACCCAGCATGACATTCAAGAACCATCATGATGCTATGCCCACTGACTGACCTTTTCTTTCTTCTCTCAGTATGCCTTTATCATGGTGACTCAGCCTCCACAAAAAGTTAGAAACTCCTGCCCTAAACTACAACCAAATTAAGAGAGTCACATTTATTTCTTGGTTATTCTGTATTTATGTCTTTATTCCAGTTGTTCCTCTAAGACAGGGGTCTCCATCCATTAGGACATGGACTGGTAACATCTATATATACATCTATATTTATAGCTACTCCCCATCATGCTGACTACTGCCTGAGCTCCACCTCCTTTCACCTCTCCCTCCTACTTCCCCACTGTCCATGGAAAAATTGTCTTCCACAAAACCAGTCCCTGGTGCCAAAAAGTTTGCAGACTGCTGATCTAAGATTCTTCATCACTACCCCCATATCCTCATTCTACCCAGCCCTCAACAAATAGCAACACTCATCATAAAACTTTTAAAATAACTCTCTTCCACCTGGAATTTTACCTGTGTCTCTTTGATTACTTTATGTATAGGTTGTTACATGCCCTGTCTTCCCTAGATGGCCACACAATCCTCAAAATCAAAACTCATGTCTAATTCATATTTTTATTCCATAAACAAGGTAGTCAATGTATCATATAGCATAGTATAGACACAATTTTTTTGTACTGTTGGGACTTGAACCAAGAGCCCTGCACATGCTAAGCAAGTGCTTACCATTGAGCAAATCTCCAGCTCAACAAATTTTTTTTTGTAAACAAAATTTATAGACAGTGACATTCCTTTAGGCAAGATGAATTTAGGAAGGAACAACTAAATGTGCCTAGCTGACAACATTGACTTATGTATTAATTTTAGCATGAGATACTTTATAACAAAAATTACTTTAAAATTGAGCCCTTAATGATAATGGGAATATATTTAAAAGAAGTTTTAAAAAATTACACTTTCAATAAAATATTTAATGCATGTATAAAAAATACAATTCTATGTCTTTAACATAAACAAATGACTTGTGGCAGACTGTACTTTTCAAAGATGTCCACAGCAATTTCTCCCAACTCACATGTGATTCTGCAATATAGTCTCTCCATTACTACTTTCCTCACCAAGAGATGGAGTTTGTTTCTTTATCTTTTTGAATCTGGTAGGGAATGAGCACCTATGACTGCTTTGAATAATTACTCTGAGCATGGCACTTAAATGGCCTAGAAGCTTTTGCTTTTGGCCAATTACAAACCAACCCTGGTGTAAGTGTGACTCTGTGAGGTCCTGTACTATGAGAAGCCCAAGCCACATTGAGAGGCCCTGGGTAATAAAATGCTTCATGAGAAAAGAAAAGGAAAGACCCAAACCAAACATATAAGTATCAAACATCTGAGTGAAGAAGCCGTACTGGAAGTTGATCCTCCAGTCCTTGCTGCTCCAGTTGTGCCATGTATTCAGACACAAATCACCCTTCCCAAACTCATGACTAATTAAAATGTAAGTACAATAAAATGTTTTATATCACTAAGTTATAGCACAGCTGGTTATACAGATATAGATCATGGAAACACTATTCACCACAACTTTGGACATGTAGAACTGTGTTCCTATGCAAAACACCCCAAAATCTATATATATAAATGCAAAACAGACAACTAACATTAACAACAACAAATTACTACATTTATAGTTTAAATGTCTTAAAGAAAGCCTAGTAGTATCCAATTAACTAACATCCCTTTATTTCTGACTGTAGCAAAAGTGAATCAATAAGAAACATGGATTAAATAGCTTTAATATTTTCCAAGTCAAATCTCCATTACAATAAGCATGCTAAACAGCAAGTTACAAAATAAGGTCAAAACTACCTAAAAAACATAGATTATAAGTAAATAATAGGATGAGTCAGTAAAAAATGTATTCTGGTAATGTTTATTATTAGTTTATTTAAATTATGAGGTATTCTAATACTGAAATTCTGTGAGCCATTAAAAATGATGACATAGCTCCACTGAAAATAAAAACATACACGATGAATTATAGGCAAAAAGTCAACTACAACATTGTGAATACTAAAATCTTTTTTATTATTTTACATATATACATATATCATATATGTGTGTTTATATATGATATATATATGATAGAGATAGAGGTAGAATATATAAATATATTTCATAGAGAGCACGAGCGTGCACTGTCCTCTCTGTGCATGTGGATGCACACACACATATATTCTATTCAGGAAAAAAATCTGAAAGGATGCACATCAAAATGTGATTATCCCTGGGGTATAGGATTACATAGGCCATCTCTCTTTTCTTCTTTTCATTTTAAAGCAGTGGTGCTCAAAGTATCATCCCCTAGCCATCAGAATCATCATCACCTGACAACTTGTCAGAAATGCAGAATTGTGGGTATCACTGATATGGAGATGTTATGCAAGAATAAAAGAAATAAAAGGGTCCTCTGCAGCCATCTGCTTCCTTAACACTATTTGAGACATACGTCTATTAATATGTCTACTTCCATTAAAACAAATGGCATCATTGGTGGTCAGGAATACCCTGGTAGATACACCTTGTACAAATGTAGACAGCAAGTGGATTCTGTGTATGTGTGGAGTGGGGCAGAGTGACTTTGAGGTATGACCTCTCCTGTGCTAAAGAAAAATTCCTGATTTATGACCCAAAGGGGGACAATCTAAAGTCAAGGAGGAGGCAGATTTTATCCACTTAATGGAAAATCTGTGCCCAGATGCTTTCAAGACTGGCCTTCTACTGCTAGGTTAAAGATAAATTGTAAATGTTAAAAGTCCATAAGCTATATGACAGGGTAATTTTTAGTTAACCAAAAGCTAAAAGGTAAGCTGATAATAAATGCAGTTATTATTTCTTCTTGTTTTAGGAACATCTTGACTCTGAGACCACACAAAGCAATCTCTTAACCCACTACAAACAAAATTAAAAACAATAATAATTTTCCCCTGTCTGGTCTGAGACAGGATAAGCACAAGTTTCATGTGCAGTACCTTATATCACACTCGGTGGGCTGCAACTTAGAACTGAATGAAACTAGGGAGACAAGGACTTAGGCCTCCCCATCTCTGGGTTGCCCACCTTACCTATCCAGAGTGTACCTCCTAATTCTTTGTCTGGAATAGCATCCTAAACATAGTTCCCTCTGCTCAAGTACTGAGTTTCCTTCCAGATTTCTCCAGTTACTTGGTTAGAAGCCTCAGTTTTCTGACTTCCTCCCTGTAACTCTTCCATTTCCTTTTTCCCAACACCTGTACCCCAACATCAAGTACTCTCCCATTTGTCTAACTGCAATAAATTATCCTTGAATTCCCCTCTGTGAGAATTCTGTAAGAATTCTGAAATTCTTTTATCAATGAGACAAAGAACTTGAAAGAACAACTCTGCGTACCAGGTGACACCACCCTGAGCCTACCTACTGATCAGTGCAGGACTCTACATTGTGTGGTGCAGCAGGCTGCCAAGGCAATTCTGACGTATACCAAACCCTGGGAAGGATGTTCTAACTATATTTTCTAATTTTTAAGAATTAAATATTTTCCCTTTATAAAGAATTTAACTATTTTTTTAAAAAAGAAAAGGTTAAGGTAGTATACACATAGGTAAATTTTTTCTATTTATTTTGCTCATTCCATTCTCTACATTTTAACTTTTGATAACTTTTAATTATCTTCCTGTACTTAGTTCCCAATTCATTGATTTTCTTTTAGTTCTGTGTAATCTGCATATTTAAGGCCTGCAGCCTACCACTGTAGAGCCCGATCCTATCAGTGCTTGGTTGGAAGCAGCCTGGGAATACCAGGTACTCCAGCCTTGGGAGAAGGACCCAGCAACCCACTACCCCCCAAAAAACAATCAGTCATTGAAAGCCCTATGAATAGCAGAGAAGCACTAACAATGCTGTTTTAGCTGCTGTGTGTCAGGTCACTATGAGTCAGACACCAACTCAATGACACCTAAGGATAACAATCTGCCTATTTAATCTGTCCATTGAGTTTTATTTTCAAGTTGTTGTATTGTTCATATCTAAAAGTTATAGTTTGTTTTTTGCAAATATATTTACATCTTTCACAGTTCTTTTTGCTCACAGAGTGTGTCCCTTCTTTTATTACTTTAATCACTGTAAACACACTTTTCGTATCTCATTCTTTTTTTATTTTGATTTTTTTATTTTTGGGCTGGGGGTTGAACCCAGGGCCTTGTACTTGCATGCTCTGCAAGTGCTGGACCACTGAGCTGCACCCCCAGCCCATTTTTTTACTTTTTGAGACAGGGTCTTGCTAAGTTACGCAGACTGCCTCTGGTCTCGAACTTGTGATCCTCCTGCCTCCACCTCCCAAGCAGCTGGGATTACAGGCGTGTGCCACTGCATCCAGGCCTCATATCTTATTCTTATACCTCAAGTTTTTTGTATACTTGTCACCATGTGTTTTACCTAAAGATCCTCTTTTATGTTGAATGTTTTCAACATGGAGTTTGCATTTTTTTATTTTTATTTAATCTTCAGAGAATTATTTTGCCTGTGCATAGTCTGAGAGGTGGTGGATGTATTTCAATAAGGTGTACATACACTTATTTTTGCCAGGTTCCTGAGTTGTTTCTCTAGAGTAACTCAGTTTGTACCCTAATTTCTCAGTTTAGAATTTCATGCACCTTGCAAGTGGTGTAAATTCACACTACCCACCTTCTTTTCTTCAAAGAGAGCTTTTTTATTATTATCATTCTGAGTCCTGGCCAAAACAAAATTGTCAGTAGTTACTTAATACTTTTCTCATACCATGGGTAAAGTTTGCCGGTTAGCTTTTTAGGAGGGCCAGGCCTTCCCATCTACAGGGAAAGCTTCTGTCCAAGTTCCCACACACCCCTCCCCATAACCAGCTCGAACAACGCTGCAGCTCATGTTCTGGGATATAGGGACCTGTATCCCCTATGATGACTTCTGAAACTGAAGCATCACATTTTGAGCTTACTTCTGAGCTTCATGTCTCCTCTTTGTATTTTCCATACATATTTTTCTCTCAAGTTCATCTCTGCATTTTATTCAGTATTTTTAAGTGTTTATAGAAGGAAGAAATTTCACATTAAATCAGTCTACCATATTGATGGAATATCTACATTTCCTTTAATATTATTGTAATATTCCTTTTGCAATGAAAATCCTCAGTTATTAAAAATGGGCTCTGATAAATACAGTATTTCAATTTCAAATCTGTGGATTGTTAAAACAAACAATTGTATTTGATTTTAGGAGTTGAAAGTAGGTATTTTTTAATATTATAGAAAATAAGTCTCAAATTTGCTGATTATTTAAGATTTGTTATTTTATGTTTTGGTATAGCTGAGGATATAAAAAGCTCTTTCTAGGATGAAATACAACTCAGAACAGTTTGGACCACTGTGAAAATGAAAGCAGAAAATGAAAGCATTGTTTATTCCCATGAAACGCAGGACATTCTACAGGATAAGTGCCAGTGTGACTGTTAACTAGAAGAGAATTAGTGATCATTTTATTAGTTTTTAATAATCTTCAACAGTTTCGTAGTATGATGCAGAAGACTCAGCACAGTTTCAGCACAACACTAAGAGCAGCCCAGGATATCTGCACACAAATCTCCCAGGATGCTTATTTGAATCTCTATCTTAAACAATTTACTAGTGATATCTCGCCACATTCAAGTTTGAGATTTACTGGCTAAATGTGTAAAAGCAACAATCTTCATATGAAAATGTAGGTCAAATCAGAAGAAACTGAAGATCATGGGACACAAGGAAGAACGAAAACCACAAATACCTTGTATGAAGTATAATATATGTACTAAATTGTCGACTTCTGAAGAAGAGCACAGGCTTTGTAGGCTCTAATGCAAAGTGACTTCCCAGCTGAAAGAGGATCTAACATAGGCAAATCACATTTATACTACTATTGGTTTCAAATGTTACCTTTTTGGAACCACCTTTTGTGTCCTCCACATTTGAAATAGCCCTGTCTGGACACTTACTCTTCTCATTCTGTGCCACTTTTCTTCATGGCACTTATTTCCTGTTTATATATTACTTAGTACTGCATTAATAAGAGTGTCTCTTATCTGAAATGCTGGGGCCTAGAAGTATTTTGGATTTCAGATTTTTTTTCAGATTTTGGAATATTTCCATTCTCATATAGTAATGAGAATACTTGGGGGTAGGGACCCAAGTCCCAACATATAATTCATTTAGGTTTCATATACACCTTATGCACACAGCCTGAAGGTGATTACATGCAATTTTAAAAATAATTTTAGCATGGAAAAACATGTTTCATAGTGTAGAATTTTCCACTTATGACATCAAGTCAGAACTCAAAGTTTTGGATTTTGGAGCATTTTGGATACATTAAGGATACTAAATTAATATAGAAATATTCTTTTGTTTTCTATCTATCTCCAATCACTAGGTAAATCCAAGAGAACAAGGGCTTTGTTAATGGCTGTATCCCAAGTGCTTTGAAGATGACCTGGCATATGCAGAGGCTCAAAAAATATTCATTGGATAAATAACTGAACAGGCTGGAGTTTAGCTCAGTTGGTAGAGTGCTGCTTTGCACTCTCTGAGGCCCTGAGTTTGATCCCCAGTACCACAAAAGTGAGAGAAGAACCCAGCAGTCCACTCTCAAAATAATCAGTCATCAAAAATCTTATGAATAGGAGAGAAGCACTGACAATAGTGCCAGGCATGGCACAGTGGCCGGAAGTGTTTTGTTCTGTTGAACACAGAGTAGCTATGAATCGAACCTGACTCAATGGCACCTAACAACAAGTAACTGAAAGCACATAAGGAAGGCCTTTCTTCCTCTGGCTTATTACAGAGATGAAGGGTTCCTAGAGAGAGAGAGAGAGAGACCACAAAAGAGGATACTTCCTCGAAGGGTGGAAAGGAGACCAAATGAGTTTGATGTGGTAAAGAACTTCACAGCAGGACAGATAAGAACCCTTGATCTGAAATATTCCTTGTGACAGAAGGTCATACAGGTCATTCTGATCTCAGTGAGGCTATAAGGACCCTTGCAAGGGTCCTTGCAGACCATGTACTGATGATGGCTTTTCCCTTCTGAGGGACGAAAGAAGGACACTCATCTTAATTAAATGCTGTTTCCTAGCTGGGATAAAGTGTCCCAGCACAGTAGACTGTAGACACTACCATTTCTGATGACTGACCATGGAAGTATAGTAAAGGTAAACAACAACAACAACAACAAACTATGTTCTAATAGACTTGTGAAAATCAGATACAGAAAAATTACTTTTCAGATCAAAGTGTTTGCCTTTAAAAAAAGAAAATATCATATAACAGTAAATAGCTAGTGGAAAAAAGAATAGACTAGAATTTATTTTGCTGAGTGATGACTAATACTCTGGAATGATCAGCTCCTAGCAGGGACAGGGCACAATCTTAAGGAAATGAGGAAGAAAGTATTTGGCAGCCTTACACACTGGATGAAGTTGCTGTAAACCAGATAAAATCAGATGCAAAATGGAACAACAGATTTGATGCAGAACAAAGAACTACATCAGAGGAGAGTCCAGTAAGTCTCAGGGGAGAACCAAAGGGAACAAAATTTACCATACATTTTCTAATCTAATCCACACATAAATCTAATCTGCACTGGGTTCTGGGGATTCCTTAAACTGAAAAAAGTTAGTTTATAATTCTAATCTGCTCTTTTCCTTCAATTGCTCCTTATCTGTAGGGTGACTGAATAAATATGATAGTGAAGTAATGGAGAACACTGATAATATTTCAGTTATGCATGATGATGATGAATGTGATGAATAAGAGGTAAATTATAATGATAATAATTATTTCCCTGTATTGTTTTTAGGACATGTACAATGATTCTATAACTTTCCCCAAACTCAGCTCTAATACACATGTGATTCTAATTCACGTCTGATTTTTTAGCCCTCTAGAACTACTGAAAGGGTGCAAGTTAGATTTGAGAATATA